>JAKJHU010000158.1:86492-158992 GCA_022316685.1 Progne subis subis | reverse complement strand
GAGCCATTCGGGAACGAACGGGTTGCATTTGGGGGGAAGGGTTTTTGGGAAGGGGGGGATGGCGGGGGGGATTTGGGGGGCTCCTCTCCGCTGGAGAGAAGTTTGATGTGGCGCGGGCGGCGGCGGGGTGCGGACCCCGGGGCTCGGGGTGGTCGCCTGCCCGGCGGTGGCGGAGCCGGCGCCGCGGGGAGCGGCAGCGCGGCCCGGCCAGGCACCGGCGGGGCGGCGGGCGGGGCGCAGGGGGTGTTCCCCTCGCAGCTGGGTGGTGCGGGACCTCCGCCGCGCCGGCGGCTGCTGACGGGCGCCTGCCCTGCCTCCCTCCCCTCCCCGCCCGAGCCGGCGCCGCAGTCGCGGCTCCGCGGCGGAGCTGCTGCTGCGGGCGGCAGGTGGAGAGCGGGGCCGGGGGAGCGGCGGGGGCGGGCGGGCACGGCCCGGGCGGCACGTAATGAGCCGAGAGCTGGAGGTGTCGGCCCGGGGGGCCGAGGAGCGATTAGGAGGTGACTGACACCTCGCCTGGGTTATTGATCGCCAGAGAGCGGGGGCAGCGCTTCGGGGCCGCGCTAATTGTCGCCGCCTCGCGCATCGCGCCCGTTTCTTTTATTCCTGGGCTCCTGCTGCCTTCGGGAAGCCTCAGCCGCTCTGGGGTGAGTCAGGAGGAGCGAGGCGCAGGGCACGGAGGAGCAACGGGAGGTGCCCGGGGCCGTGCCCGGTGCGGGGGCTGCGGGAGCTGCGGGAGCGCCTCCGGCCGCGGGGCTGCGGCAGCGCCGGCACCGAGCCCGGGCAGGGCTGCGGGGATGTGCGGGGCTCCGCTCCGAGGGGACCTGCGGGGCTGTGCGGGGCTCCGCTCCGAGGGGACCTGCGGGGCTGTGCCGGGCTCCCCTGCGGGGACCTGCGGGGGATAAAGCTGGCTGCAGGGCAGGCGGGGATGGGTGCTGGCAGGCAGGCAAGGGGAGGGCTGTTTGTATAGAAGCAGACGCGTGCCTCCCCCTCCCCCCTTCCCTAAATACTTTCCTTTTATAAACGTGCTGATTCTTTTTCTTCTTCTCCTCCTTTTTTCTTCTCCTCTGCATACAGGGAAAAGTTTGAAGACTCTTATGTCCAAAGGAATCTTACAGGTACATCCTCCAATCTGTGATTGCCCTGGGTGTCGAATTTCGTCTCCAGTGGTAAGATTATTGTTAAACTATGTGCTTTGGTTAAGACATCTTCCCTCTCCTCTGCCTCCCTCCCCTAAAAAGAAAAAAAAAAAAACCAAAAAAAAACCCTACCCAACAGAAAACAAAACAACAAAACCCTTTGCTTCCGTGCTCGTGGAGCTGTGATCTCTGAGGGTCACGGAGGCTGCCAGAGCCCTGCCTGCACTGTGAGGGTTCCAGCAGGGTTAGAGGTGAGCAGAGAGGAGCTTGGAAGCAGAGCAGATGGGAAGAGCAGTGTTTGACCTGAAGGAAGCAGCTCTCGGTGGGATTTTCTGCTTTTCAGGGGGAGAGGCAAATCATTGAGGAGCCTCTTCCGTACTCCCACCCCTTGGTTTCTGCGCGCTGTGCAGAGGTGTGAAAGTGACTAAATAAAGCAAAAGGGAAATGTAATTGTGCCCACGTGTTAGAGTCAGAGCAGCGCAGTGTACAAACCCTCGGTAGCTGCATGAGGAGCAGCTCGGGTGCTCACAGCTTGAGCATTGCTCCTGGCATAGATCTGTTACGGCTTTTATGGATCTTCCCTTCCCAACTTTTGGGTTCCTTGTGTGTTCTTGCTTTTATACTCAGACTTCCAAAATCTCTCATCAGCATTTTCGTGGAAAAGATGTTGATGCTGTAAATAAAAGGCAACTGAAATCGTAGTAAAGTCAGGCCTTAAAAGAGTTCATCGTGTGTAAAAACAGCCATGAAGTACAATAACATCCAGCTGGGAGGGCAGAGCTGTTGGTTTGGGGAACTGAAGCAGCTCTTGGTCTGAAAGAACAACAATGACTTAAGACATTGTCGGTAGCACTGTGGAAACAGGTACAGGTGGAAATGATGTGCTTTTATCCACTGGAAATCAACCATTTTGGATTTTGTTGCTTGCTGGGGTCGAGTGGACAATCTGTGTTCACGTGCAGTGTCTCTGTGATTGGAAATGACAGAGCCAGGGGCTGCAGTCCTTCCTGCGTGGTGTCTGTGCGAGCACGGCTGTGTTACACACGCCCGCGCTGCCGTGGGAAGGGGCTCGGAGCAGTCATCAGCAGTTCCATGAATTAACGGGGAGATGTGTCCTGCCTGCCTGGTGTGGCATTTGACAGCAGCTGTGCTGGAACCTGGCTCTTGCCAGCGCCTGGAGTTGGAGGGGCAGCGTGTGATGTGCGGTGTGCGCAGCTTTGTCCAGCTGTGAGTTTTGTCTGTGCTTTAGTTGCCAGCTGTGGGGCTCAGAGCCAAAACCCTGCCAGTGACAGGGATGTGCTGCTGTTGTGGGGGTGCTGAGAAGTGCCTAGCCAGGTGACGCTGTCTGCTGGGCGTTTTCTGGGCTAGCAGTGGCCAAAAGGTCATAATGCACTTTGCCAGCAGCAGCATTTTCAGGAGCTGTGCAGGGCTAGGTGCATTTCCAGGTGGGAAGACAGCTCTGCATGAAACCATAGTCTGGTGCTGCCTTGGAGAACTGGCTTTGGAAAGTACAGACAGGGAAAAAGAGGTTGGTGCAGTTCTGGGAAAGGAGAAATAAATCTTTCTGGACTTGCCTCCCACTGCTGCCCCAGCTGGGAAAGGGGGTTTGGATGTCAAAATTTGCACAGCAAAGCCAGAGCCCGGTGAGGATTTCTGTCAGAGCTGTTTCTCAACGCTCCCTGCACTTTCTGTGCTGTATTAGCACATGACCCTTACCAAAGAACACTTCCACATTTTGAACCTGAAGCCTTTTAGCAGTGCTTTGTGGCAGCTACGTGCACTGCACATCCAGGACAGTCACACCAGGAGGAGGGTTAGGAATCAGGCACGGTTTATATTTCCCATTTAGTGATTGCCCGCTCAAGCACCGCTGAGATCCAAGGGCCAATTCCCCTCAAAAGCAGAAAGGCTTCATATTTTACAGTGCAGATGACAGAGCCTGGCAGTGCCTGGTCCTCGTGCGATCCGCTGGGGTGTGGAGGTGGGGAGCTGATCCTGTCTGCAGCGGGTTCCACTGCTCTGAAATCGGTCCTTGGACAGCGGGAATAGGCCGGGAAAACTCAAGCAGTGCTTCTGGAAGGGGCAAAGCAGCCGCCTGTAGGGGTTTGCATCTCTGTGCATCTGCTCCCCGCTGACAGCAAAGGCAGTGCTCCTGGGACTGGTGACAATCCCGTGTGTCCCTGTGTGAACGGTGACATCCCGTGTGTCCCTGTGAGAACGGTGACATCCCGTGTGTCCCTGTGGGAACGGTGACATCCCGTGTGTCCCTGTGAGAACGGTGACATCCCGTGTGTCCCCTGTGAGAACAGTGACAATCCCGTGTGTCCCTGCGGAACGGTGACATCCCGTGTGTCCCTGCGGAACGGTGACATCCCGTGTGTGCCTGCAGGAACGGTGACATCCCGTGTGTCCCTGCGGAACGGTGTCATCCCGTGTGTCCCTGCCAGCCCGGCCGGGCGGGCGGCAGCGCCGGGGGCTGGGAGCAGCGGCAGCGCCGGCTCCGAGCCCCTGCCCGGTTCCCTCCCGCGGTCGGGGGGAGAAGAGGGCTCGGTCTGGAAAGGAAATTGCAGCGAGCCGCAGCCCCCGGGCTGGCAGCGCCCCCGGGCCGGGCTGAGCCCTCCCCGCTCCCCGCAGGGCTCCGAGCCCCGGTGCCCCCCGGTGCCCCCCGGTGCCCCCGGCCGCCGCTGGCGCCGCGTTCCCCGCCCGTGTCCCGGGGGGGCCGGGGCCCGGCGCCCGCCCCCCACCGCCCGGCGCTGCTCGCTCGCTGCAGCTGCAGACGGGGCCGGCGCCGGGCCCCGCTCCGCCACCGACCGCCGGTTTCCTGCGCGGCTCGGGGGGAGCGGCCCCGCCGGCGCCTCCGCCCCCGACCGCCCCCGCGCCGGCGGCTGTCTGTCCATCCATGCATCCATCCGTCCGCCCATCCATCCATCCGTCCATCCATCCGTCTGCCCATCCATCCATCCGCCCATCCATCCATCCGCCCATCCATCCATCCATCCATCCATCCATCCTCCCGTCCCTCCCCCCCTCCCCTGCACGCTGGGGCTCAGAAGGGCTGAGGGTCCTTCCCAGGGCACAGCCGTGGGGAAGCAGGGTCTGCCCCCGGGCTCTGTGCCCTCACAGAGGTTTTTGCCATCTGGACGGGAGAATGGCACAGGTTTTGGGGAGGCACAGGATGCCAAACCTTCCCAGAGTGAGCTCCGGATGTGAACAGGGCTGTCCCCCCACATTTGTACCTGCCAGTTTGGGGCAGGCACAGTTCACGTTGTTTGGAGCCCTGGATGGATTCCAGTCTGTCCGGGTGAAACCCATTCCCTCCAGGGTTCCCTCTGCCCCATGAGCTTCCCTCTGCTCCAGTCCCCACCCCTGCATTCTCTCCATCTCCGCTTCCAGGGCTGCTCTTGGAAGCGGCTGTGAGCTTCCACAGCCTGAGGGAGGGAGATCAGCTCTGAAATCCCCCTTGATGAGCAGAATACCTCAGATTTGTGAGGTCCAGCATCACACGTCCAGGGTAACAGTGGACCTTGCATACCTTGATACACTCGGTTGTTTCCCTTATCAGACAGAGTGTGACCCTTGCTGTGTTTTCCATTCTTGCAGTGCTGCCTCTCCAAGGGGTTAGGGCTGGAGACTGGCTGATCCTCATCCTCTTTTCCTGTCATTTCTTGGACAGGGCGGCCCTTTTGGGGTTCAGGTAGAGAAGAAAGACCCACTTCCCCAAAGCTGTTGTGACACGGCCACGTTCAAACAAAGCAAAACGAGCAATAAATGATGTTTGGGTTTTGCCCCATCTCAGTCACACGCAGACACACGGGTGGCTGTGCATGGCTGGGGCACTGACAGTGGGAATTCATATATTTGCTGGGGCTGTGTTTTGCTCTTGGTTTGATTTATATGTGATTCCTTTTATTTGCTGCTTTTTTTTTCCTTTTTGTCGTCGTGGTTGTTGTTTTCCTTTGCTGCCCTGAGGTTCAGGCATCAGTCCAAGACTTTGTCAGGGCTGGAAAGAGGAACTATCTGCTGCTGACTTCAAAAACGTCAGTAATGAGCAAAATCTGTTGTTTAGCCCTGAGGTTTCCGAGCTTTCTCCTGGTGCCTGTTTTGGGTGCAGGGGTGGGAGGCAGCTCGGTGTCACCCCAGGGAGTGGCTTTGTGCCCCTCGTGGCGCTGGCCTCTGGCTGCATCTCCTTTCTGTCCTTCCCTGGTGTTCCCCTCCTGGAGCTCCACAGCTTCCTTGGAGAGCCAGGAGCAGAGCAGCACCTGGGCAGGGAAGGGAGATCCTGAGCGTGACGGGATCCAAATCCAGAGGCTTTGACCAAAAGGGGAATCCTGACACCGGGCACGAGTCTTCCAGGAGAACTTTCCTATGGTAAGAGGACTTTGTCTGCTGGAGAATTTCCTTGGCTGCAGAAGCAGGATTAATTCTGAAAATTCACTGTTAACCGAATAGATTAGATTTAGGTTCCTTTCTGGGCTTTGGGATGGGAGCTGGAGAATGTTGGGGTTTATGTTCAGGGAACTGTTTTCATAACTTTGCCTTTGTGTCCCTCGGGGCTGCCTCGTGAATGTGGAAAAAGCCCCTCTGTAAAGCAGACTTATAAACCTCCAAATCCCCCCAAGGTCTTTGGCACAGTCTGTTGATTTTTATTTGTGGTTTCATGCTGATTTGGCTTGTTGCTTTTAATCCAGCACATTTTAGTTCAGGTTAGTGTTTGTTGGAGGTTTTGGAGATAGATGGGCTTTTTTTTGTTTGTTTGCAGGGTTTTTTTTTGTTTCTGTTTTGATTTTTTAGAGGACTTGGCCCTTTTAACCTGTGTTGCACTGCAAGTTCAGCTTGCATTCTTAACAACTGAAGTTGATTCAAACCCTGTCAGATTTCAGCTTTATGGAGGAACTGGAGATAAGGTGAATCCTGCTCTGGAATGGGGTGAGAGCCTCCCAGAGCCCATTGAGCGCTGGGCAGGGTGCTGGGGTTGGGTCCAGCTCTGAGGGCAGTGGGAACCTCTGCGCTGCTGCTGTCACAGAAAAGTCCCGAAAATCCACCGCTTTGGGCTCCGAGAGTGCTCCCAGCAGGGGATTTTCAGGGGCAAACAGCTGGAAATGGGAATCAGTGTGGCTGGGAGAGGAGCCCTGGAATGCTCTGTGTGCTGGAAGTGATTCCTGACGGTCCAAGCTCCGCTCCTGGGCAGGGCATGCAGCAGCTGCTGCTGCTGCCAGGGGGCTGCAGGGTGGGTGCTGCTCCAAGAAAAGGAGCAGTTATTGTTCTGTGCACAGGCAAGACAAACCCAGATCAATGGCACTGAGAGTGCCAGCGCAACGCTGAAGGATTTAATTTTGTGGATTATTAAATACCCTCCAGAAAGGAAAATATTAATTGGATTGCAGGCTCGTGAGTGAACAGCGGAGGTGCAGAAGCAGCTGTGGCTTAGGAAAATAATTTTATCTTACAGGGGGCTTTAAGGAGCTCCAGGGGGGCGAGGTTTGCCCTCGTGCAGAGCTGGGGTGAAGATTTCTGCTCTTCCAGGGAGCAGCAAGGAGACAGTGGAGGAGAAAGGTCTCGTGTGATGGAAGGGCACAGGAGGAGCCGTGTACGAGGTCAGTGCTTGTGCAACCCTGGCCTGGAAGAGAGGGAAGGAAAATCTGTGCTGAGCTCGGTGTGTGAGGGAGCAGATCTTCTCCTGGGATGCTCCAAGGCTGCAGAGGGTGGGTTCCTTGCCCCACAGCCAGCATGGGGCTGATTCCCTGGAAGTGTCCTGGGCTCTGCTGTAGGAAAAGGCAATTTCTGAGCCCCTAGCCCCTCTGGGGGAGAGCCTGACCCAGGAAATTGGCAGCTGCAGCCAGCACTGTTGCTGCTCTGAGGAAAAGAAAGTGAAGCCTGGGAAGAAGGACAGACAAATAAATGTAGAGAAGCAGGGGAAGCAGCATCGTCTCGTTAGTGCCGTGTCAAGGGCAGCGTAAAGGTGACACAGGAGAAGTAATTTTGCTGTCAAAATTATTTAGAGATGTCATTAAACTGCTTAGGGCTGTCTGTGGTGCTTCAGGGCACAGACACCTGGTTTTAATTTGCACTGCTGTGTGTCCAAACTCGCTGGCCTCACTCAAGGTGCTCGCTTGGAGCCTGGTGGCGAAAGCCTGCAGTGAGCTGGGAGCTGAAAGGCAAAGGGGGACCCAGAGCGGGATGAAGTCCCTCATAAACCTCCTTAATTTAGAGCTATCAGCCAGTGGAGGTCTGCAGGGATGATGAACTTCTCCAAGTGCTTGTTCTGGTTCAGCTGTGGGACAGGGAGGGCAGAGAGCAGTTTCCTACTGGAAACCTGCAGGAGGTGTCCAGGGCCAGGTTGGATGGGGCTTGGAGCAGCCTGGGGTGGGGAAGGGTGTCCCTGCCACGGCACGGGGTGGAACCCAAGGTTCCTTCCAAGCCAAACCAGTCTGGGATTTTATGATTGGCTCCAGACTTTGGAAAAGAAATACCCTCTGGTTTTATTTAATTATTTCTTGGCCAAAACATTGCACCTACAAAATTGCTTTGTTTGCTCTCTGTATTTTTCTTTTTCTGCCTCGTTTGTTTGCTTTTGTGGGGTTTGTTTGTGTTTCCTCCCTGGTGCCCTGTCCTGCCCTGTTCCTCCTATGCCCAGTCTGTTTCCTTTACCTGGAAAATGTTGTGCTTCTCAGGAGTCCTTGCTTGGAATCTTCCCTCCCTTCTCCCCTCTGCTCAAATGCATCATCTTCCCTTCCCCAGCTGCAGAATTCAGCATTCTCACCATTTCAGGGCTGCCTTTTCCTGCTGGGACCTGCTCAGCTCCCTCACTGCTGTCCCAAACTTGCCTTTTCCAGCGGAGGGCAGGGCTCTCCTGGAGGGTTCGTGGGTGCTGCAGGAGTCAGGAGCACTTTGTAAATAAACCAGAGCTGTGCTCTCAGCCTGCTCTGTCCACACTGCATTTCCTTCCTGTTGGTTTTGGCTCTTGTTTTAGCCAAAGTGAGGACAGGGAGGAAATGACACATTGCCCTGGGTCAGAAATACAATCTGATAAGGGGTTTTCTTGTAACAGCCTTGGAGGGATGAATGGAGGGAATTCCCAAGCACTGAAAGGTTCTTGCTCATTTATTCTGCCTCTAGTCCATGGGAAAACTGTCCCTTTCACTTTATTTTGCACGTGGATACAAAGCCAGGGGATCTGGGAAGGCCATCAAGCCCAAATTTGCCCTGGTTTTTGACTAGCTGCACAGAAACATTGCTGCACATCAAATCCCTCATGTTCAGGTGTCTTCAGTCCCTGTGCAGAGCAGGTTCGTCACTGTTCTGCATCTGCAGCTGGGAGGGAACTCAGGGCAGTGGAGGCAGTGTCCCCTTGGGGTGACACCCACAGGCACCAGCCGGGGCTGAGAACGGGAATTCCAGAGGACTGGGAAGGAGGAAACCTTGAGAGCTTTTGGTGATGGAAGAGCCACAGGGCAGAAAATACAGAGCCTGCAAGATTTCTGGTGTCAGAGCTGCAGCCAGTCTGCGCTCGCATGGAGCCGGTCCCCAGTTCGGGGCTGGGATTGATCTCAGCAGCTGCTCTGGGGTTTAAACGACTTGAGCTCACCTGGGCCTCTAAATCACTGCAGCTCCTGGCTGGGAAAGTTGCCAGTTCCCTTTGAGGATCCAGAGCTCCCTGCTGGGAGCGTCCTGTGCTGGGTTTGTGTTTATTGGAGCTCTGGGGCTGGATCCCAGTGCGGGGGCTCTCCCTGCCCGTCCCTGCCCGTCCCTGCCCGTCCCTGCCCGTCCCTGCCCCTCCGTGCCCGTCCCTGCCCGTCCGTGCCCGTCCCTGCCCCTCTGTGCCCGTCCCTGCCCCTCCGTGCCCCTCCCTGCCCGTCCCTGCCCGTCCCTGCCCCTCCGTGCCCATCCCTGCCCCTCCGTGCCCATCCCTGCCCCTCCGTGCCCCTCCCTGCCCGTCCCTGCCCGTCCCTGCCCCTCTGTGCCCCTCCGTGCCCCTCCGTGCCCCTCCCTGCCCCTCCCTGCCCCTCCGTGCCCGTCCCTGCCCGTCCCTGCCCCTCCGTGCCCGTCCCAGCTCCGAAGCTCCCCTGTGACCCCGTCCCTGCCTTTCATCCCCGCACGGATGTGAGAGGTGCCACTGGCTGTGGAGCCGCTGTTGCTGGGTTGCCAGGGCAACCAGAGATGGCCCCTGAAGACAGGAAAGGGCAAACATTCCTTTCTGCTCCAGTCTGGAGCATCAGTGATTGAATGAGATTAGATGGAATTAGATAATCCTGAAATTCACAGTGATTTGACGCCAGACCTTTATTAAATAAGTAAAAGTACCAGCCCTTATAATAAAAATGAATTCTTTTAGATCAATAACTTTCCCCCCCTGCTCATCACAGCTGTGATTCTTGAGATCTTTTTTTCTGTGGCACGGGGTGAACCACACAAACCTGCCCTTTTTTATTTTATTTTATTTTTTTTTTAATTTTATTTATTTTTCCTCTCCCAGAGGGGACAATAATATCAATCCCTCTTTTTATTTCCCCCTTGTGATTCACTCACTTAACCCTAAAGTACCCTGCGAGGTTCCTCGGGGATGATTCAGTGCACTGGAATTTACAGCTCTGGGGTTACTTAAACATTGCACACCATTACTGTGAGGAGTTACAACGTTTTAGAGTCAAACTGGATGAAAATACATGAAAATACGGCACGAATGGCCAGGTAGCTTTTTGTTCCTTGTGTGTCCGGACTCTTGGGACCTCACCCGTGCCCGGCTCAGCTCAGAGGGACGATGGCATCGTGGTCACCCCGGTAAATGTGGGTTCACACGGGGCTGCGGGCTGCACCGGGATCACAGCCAGCCCGGATTTGCAGCGTTGCAGCTCCTTTTTCATCTCCAGCCTGGCGGGGCTCGCATCCAGCAGAGCGGGGAAAATCTGGGGTGTCCTGGCCCTCGAGCAGCCCTGGTTTATCTCAGGGTGTGTTGGCCCTTTCAGAGCAGAGGGTATTCAGGTAGATTTTTTTTGTGGTGCAGCCCCGCACACCCCTGCTGAGGGTGTTGCAGGCACAGTGGACAGTTCACTGTCTCACAGCAGAGCCAGGCTGCTCCTCTGCAGGATTCTTTTAATTCTGAATTAAAATCTAATTCATTTTCTAATCCCTGCATTAGCAGTGTGATTTCTTAAAGACATCTTTGGCTTGAAATTCATGAGCTGCTCGTGCGGGTCTGGATCTGGGCTTGTTTGTATCAGTGATGTGGATCTGGGTTTTTTTTCTTTTTTGAAGTCTCACCTTGCTGTGATGGATTTCTCAGGAATAAGTTCAGTTAAGAGAATTCCACGAGGCTGGGGAGCATTTCTGTCCCCTGGCGTGTGCAGAGGGCAGAAATCATCCTTGCTTTGGGAGGATTTAGTTCTGCCTTTGATGTGTCTGCTGTTGTCTTTAAATCGCTGTAGGACCAGCAAAAAGCGTGTTTAAGGGATATTTGAAATGACGTGCTCTGAGTTGCTGCGCTTTTCCTTTAGCTGAAAAACTTCCATCCTGAGAGTCACTCCGGTGTTGTGCTGGGGCTCCTCCAACCCCCTGCGCTGCTTTTCGTGGCAAGCTCTGGAAACAGGAGTGAAAACTCTTTATTCCTCCCCATATCTTAAGGAAATACTGACATGGAGCAAAGTGGGAGAGAGGGAAGGAGAGGAGGCTGGGAGATGGGTGAGTGGTGGGTGCTCAGAGCAAATGGATCTGCACTGGGAATAACCCCACCCTCACCAGCAGGAGAACGGGACAAACTGCTCATTTTTAGGATCCTGGAATGGTTTGGGTTGGGAGGGACTTTAAAGCCCTAAAGCCACCTTGCCCAGCCCAGGCTGTTGGGAGGATTCAGGCAGGCAGAATTCTCCTTGCAGGGCTCGGATTGCACGTTCACAAAGTTGCGTGGTGTCAGAGCAAATTCCTCGCAGAAATCCAAGCACATTGCGCCGGCACTATTGTCTCAACAAAAAGAGATATATTGGTTTAACATCTTTTCCATTAACAAGCTTTAATTTGCATAAATTATATCACCCTCTGTTAATTTATTATTACCTGTTCGGTCTCCTCTATTTCATTATTTCTCCTGGGGGTTATAAAATTACTTGGATTATTCTGCTTAAGCTTTTTAAAATACAGTCACAGTGCTGTTTTCCCATTTACCTTGTATTTCCTCACTGCTGCTCCAGCTCTCCCTCCTGTCTGTGTGCTCTGGTTTTCTCCTGGAGTTCCCAGTGTGAGCCCAGGTGGGTTTGAGCTGTGCTGAGCTGTGATCCCAGCCCGTCCTGCCAGGGCTGAATCCCACTTCTCTGCCCCGAGGAGCCTCCCCAGCGCTGCTGGCACCAAGGGCTGGGCGTGTGAGCCCTGCCTGGCACCCAGCAGCTCGGTGTGCCCGGGCTGAGAACGCTGCCATATGCTGAGGGAAACGCAGGGAGGGAGAGAGAACCTTCCCTGCGAGGCTGTCTGTGTGTTCTGGGAGTGGGGAGAGAGAGAGAACCTTCCCTGCAAGGCTCCTGGGATGGTGGAGAAGAGAGAACCTTCCCTCGGAGCCTCCCGGGATGTTCTGTTTCCCCCAAATCTCCCAGGATGTTCTGTTCCCCCCAAATCTCCCAGGATGTTCTGTTTCCCCCAAATCTCCCAGGATGTTCTGTTTCCCCCAAATCTCCCAGGATGTTCTGTTTCACCCAAATCTCCCAGGATGTTCTGTTTCCCCCAAATCTCCCGGGATGTTCTGATCCCCCCAAATCTCCTGGGATGTTCTGTTTCCCCCAAAGCTCCTGGCTGCCCTGGCACTGTTCAGTCTGCCAGGGGCTGCTCTGCTCACTCCAGTCCCATCAGGCCAGGGATCAGATCCCATCAGATCCTTTCTTGTGAAAGAGTCTGCAGTTATTATTCCTTTAACTTGTGTTTTTAAATGCTGCTCTTGTCTTTTGTTTACCTTCCCCGCTTTAAATGTGATTTCAGAGGGGATTTTTTCCGGAGTTCCAGCTGGCGCCCGGTGTCCAAACAAAGCCGGGGCTGTGCCTGGTGCTGCTTTGCTCTTGCTGTGTTTGGGAAGGGCTCACCTGCCTCAGCACAGGGCACGGGGAGATCCAGCTGAGCCTCTGGACAGGTCTGCAGGGATTTGTCCATCTGATCCCTGTTTATTTGAACGGGGCATTTCCTTCTCAGGAGCTGTCTCAGACCTGAGCTGGTGTCTCCAGAACTAACGGATTTAAGAGTTGGACCCTGATTTGATTTAACCCTCATTTTGGCTGTTTCTCCATCGGAATTTGGGTTTGTGCTGGGTTTGAGCTGGGTTTTGCCTGCGCAGAGATTAACCTGTGGAATTCAGGGGATGGCGTGCTGTGCTCTGACATTTATATTTTACTTTAGCTTTGAGCTGGAGTGAGGGAAAACCAGAAAAAGATTCCTGGAGAAGGATTTGTCGATGGCAGGGATCCTGAGCTGGGAACAGGAATTCCTGGAGCAGGATTTGTCCTCAGCTGGGAACAGGGATCCCTGGAGCAGGATTTGTCCATGGCAGGATTTTTCCTGAGCTGGGAACGGGAATTCCCAGAGCAGGATTTGTCCTGAGCTGGGGACAGGAATTCCTGGAGCAGGATTCCTCCCTGACCTCCCAGACAGGTGTCACCTTGGGGCTGGGTGCGAGCAGGGGAAGAGCAGAGGTGTGAACTGGAGGTGCAGGAGGAAGATGTGATGGAAAACACGCCCAGGTGGGATTTCACTTTCCCTTCCCCAGCCTCCTCCGGTGCAGGCGCTCCCAGGGTGACCCAGAGCTGCTTAGCAGAGCACAAGAGGATCAGGAGCCTCTGAGGAGTCTGTGTCTGCTGCAGCTGCAGGGGGGGAATTAGGATTGGCAGGGTGTAATTGGCAGAGCTTGTGTTTGGCTGGGCTTTTTTGGTTTAAACAGCCCTGGAAAATCAGCAAGTAAATAATAAATTGGAGCTCAGCAAGTAAATAATAAATTGGGGCTCAGCGCAGCATTGAAGGGGGAGGAGTGCCACCTATGGTCTCACAGCTCCTCTCCTCAGCAGGCTCAGCACAGGTAAAATGCACATTTTACCCCAATTTATCCAGGTGGAATTCCCATCCTGGGACTTTCCGAGCCCAGCACAGGAAGGAGCCCCAGCCTGGGTGATTTACTCGTGCAGGAGAAACCCAGAGAGCCCACACTGCAAACTCTGTGCTTTTAGTGGGATTTTAGCTGGGTTTTAGATGTGCTGTGTTTTAAAGCAGGGCATGGCAGCTGTAGAATGGCCATCAGCAAAATCCAATTCTGCAGCGAGGTTTGTTTGGAAAATTGAGGGAAACCTGCAAGACTCGCGAATAATTGTGGGCACACTGTGTTAATTTGGGTTTGTGTGCAACAGACTGAGGGTTGGGGGGCTCTGGGTGGAATTCCTTCAGGAGCTGCTGGAATCCCTTCAGGAGCAGCCTTGCTGTGGTGTGGCACTGGTGGAAGGCTCTGTCCATGGTGTCAGGGCTGCTGGAAGCCACCTCAGCCCACCCTGGGGAATTCCTCAGTGCCTGAGAGGGGAGAGACCATTTCCGGATAAAATGTTCCACCTTTAACACTTCCCCTCTGTTTTACTCCAATTAACTTTGGTTCTGGTTTTCATATAAGATCAGGGTTGTTTTTTTTTTTTTACCTTCTCAGGAAACTCTTCCCTCTGGCATTGCCTCTTTTTCTTTCTTCCCTTCCAGCTTCTTGTTTTTCATTCTTTTGATGAATTATTTACCTCTCTTCTGTTATTTTTTTTATATTCTCTTTATGTTTACCTTCAAAACACACAACTCCCAACACTCCCCATATCCCCCTGTGCTCCTTGGGAAGCCCCTGTATTTATTGGTTGTTCATTTCCCAGTGGTATTTATACATACAAATGTTGTAAATCCTGTGCTGGCACCTGGTGGTGCTCCCAAGGTGCTGAGCCAGCTGGGAGTGTGTTCCTGGGGTTTTTTTGGGGTGCAGGGTTTGTCCTGTGCAGCTGGGAGTGTGTTCCTGGGGTTTTTTGGGGTGCGGGGTTTGTCCTGTGCAGCTGGGAGTGTGTTCCTGGGGTTTTTTGGGGTGCGGGGTTTGTCCTGTGCAGCTGGGAGTGTGTTCCTGGGGTTTTTTGGGGTGCGGGGTTTGTCCTGTGCAGCTGGGAGTGTGTTCCTGGGGTTTTTTGGGGTGCGGGGTTTGTCCTGTGCAGCTGGGAGTGTGTTCCTGGGGTTTTTTGGGGTGCGGGGTTTGTCCTGTGCAGCTGGGAGTGTGTTCCTGGAGTTTTTTGGGGTGCAGGGTTTGTCCTGTGCAGCTGGGAGTGTGTTCCTGGGGTTTTTTGGGGTGCAGGGTTTGTCCTTTGGGTTCACTGGTGCTCACAGTGTCAGGGTCTGTGGTTCTGGTGCAGGGAGTGACCCCAGTGCTGGCAGAACACACCTGAGGGTGTGCTGGGGTCAGGATGAGTCCCCTCAGGTGTCCCCCACCTTCCTGGGGCTCTCAGCATCCCCAGGGGCAGAGGACAGCTCAGCAGTGCCAGGACCCTGGCAGGGATGCCCCGCAGGGATTTGGAGTTTTCCTCATCCTGAGCCTCTCCCTGCTGGTGGATTGGCTCCGTGCTGCAGCTGGGAGCACGTACCCAAACCCACGGAGGCACGAGCAGCAGTTGTTCAGAATCAGTTAATTTTTTATTGGATTTGAGACAGGCTTCATGGGCCGAACCTGCCCCGGGGCCGGGAGCTGGGGCTGGCTGCAGATAATTGACTTTCTCTTCTGGGGCCACCTCCATCAGATTCACCTGAGAAACCTCCCTGGCTCTGCCTCTCGCAGGCCCCTGTCCCTGGCAGGCTCAGCCATCGAGAGGAATTAAATTAAACAAAATGAAACGTCCCCTCCTCAGCCCTCGGGCTGTTTAACCCCTCATGTACACAAAGGAAAACCAGAATAACTCATCTTTGGAGCCTGCTCAGCCCAGTGCATTCCCACCTTCGGGAGTGACCCCCAGAACCCGCTCAGGCTCTGCCCAGGCGCTTCCCCATCACTGGGGCTGAGATGTGCTCTGGAGCTGCTGCTGCCCGGGGATGCCAGGGCAGAGCAATTCCTGCAATTCCTGCAATTCCTGCCCACAGATCACACCAGGCCACCTCAGCCCAGCTGCTCTCCTGGAGTCCTCCTCTTCCCTCCAAAATAACGGGAGCAGGGTGAAAGGGGGGGGCCTTGCACCCAGAGGTGACACCCTGAGCAGGGGGTGCTGCCACACCGGCTCTGCCCCCTGTCCCCAGCTCCTTCACCTGCGTTTGCTTGGCCTCGTGCCTGCCTGAATCTCTTTTAAAACAAATTTATTCCCATTATTCAGTCGAATTCCTGGGTCTGGTACCAATGTTTTCTTTCCAGCTGCCAGCTCTCTCTGTAGTCAGGGTAAGAATAAAAACCCCAAACACTCGAGTCGTGCCTGGAGCCCTTTGCCATCCATCAGCCAGGGGTCACAGGAACTGCAGCTCATGTGCTCAGGCCTCGAAACCTGCAGGAAATCAGTCTTTGTTACACGTGAAATAAAGCAGTCTATGGGGAAAATAACCATAAATGTTCATTATTTGTACAGGAAAATCAATTTGTAGGCCAATTGACCAAATAAAGTAATACAATTTGCTGGGAAATCCCCCAGGTGTGGCAGGCAAATCGCAGGGCAGGGATGGAGGCTGAGGTTTGTGTGGGGAATGTGGAGTGGGAGAGGTGTGGGATTCAGGTTTGGATGGGGAATGTGGGGTGGGAGGGACAGAGGCTGGGAAAAGGAGTAAAACTGCAGAAGAGGGTACAGCCCATCGGGGGAGAGGTGAAAATGGCTTTTTTTGGGCGGTTTTGCATCATTCTGTGCGTGATACCGAGGAAGGTGCTGTGGGGAGGGGATGGCAGGAGCAGGGGGACAGGGACAGGAGCACGGGGACAGGGACAGGAGCACAGGGACAGGAGCACAGGGACAGGAGGACAGGAGCACAGGGACAGGAGGACAGGGACAGGAGGACAGGAGGACAGGGACAGGAGCACAGGGACAGGGACAGGAGCACAGGGACAGGAGCACGGGGACAGGGACAGGAGCACAGGGACAGGAGGACAGGGACAGGAGCACAAGGACATGAGGACAGGAGCACAGGGACAGGAGCACAGGGACAGGGACAGGAGCACAGGGACAGGAGCACAGGGACAGGGACAGGAGCACAGGGACAGGAGGACAGGGACAGGGACAGGAGGACAGGGACAGGAGCACAGGGACAGGGACAGGAGGACAGGGACAGGAGCACAGGGACAGGAGGACAGGGACAGGAGGACAGGAGCACAGGGACAGGAGCACAGGGACAGGAGCACGGGGACAGGAGGACAGGGACAGGAGGACAGGAGCACAGGGACAGGAGCACAGGGACAGGAGCACGGGGACAGGAGGACAGGAGCACAGGGACAGGGACAGGAACACGGGGACAGGAGCACAGGGACAGGAGGACAGGAGCACGGGGACAGGAGCACAGGGACAGGAGCACAGGGACAGGAGGACAGGAGCACAGGGACAGGGACAGGAGCACAGGAACAGGAGCACAGGGACAGGAGGACAGGAGCACAGGGACAGGGAGCTGCTCTCCTGTTTTTCTGCCGCTCCAGAGGCACAGCAGCGAGGTGCGGGAAGAGAAAAGGAAGTGTCTGAAAGCATCCACGCCCTTTGCTCCTTCTCTTCACCTGAGAGGTGGAGCAGGCAAGGAAAGAAAAAAGGGAAAAATCTGTAAGTTTTGCCTTTGTTTAGCAGACAGCAACAGCGTTCGCCCTCAGCTGGTGTAAGTTGACTTTTGCTCCATCAGAACTGACTTGCATTGCCTGAGGACCTGGATTCACATCTCTGCCTCCTTCTCTGCAACCTCAGGCTGAAAGGGACAAAGTCGTTTGATGTGGAAAGAGACACAGGAAACAGAGAGCAGGACACTTTTCAGCCTTCTTCCAAAGAGGTTTTGAAAACAGGTAGCTCCAAAGGCCTGATAGATTTTCTATCTTACACCTACCTCCCTTCAAAGCCTGGAAATTCCAATTGGCTTTTCCCAGAAAAGCGTGGCTCTTGCTCTATTAACAAATTATCCTTTGGGCTTTATAACTCACTGATAGATTCTGGATGGGAGATGTCCCCTCTGTTCCCAGATCTTGTTCATCCGTTTCTTTAGGGTTCACAGAACCACGTTGTTAATATTGATGCCCCAAAGGACTGCCAACAAACCCGGGATAAACCCCACAAACAGCAGCAGGGGCAGGTGATGGCTCTGGTGGCAGAGCACGAGGAGGTTGAGGGAGTTGCTTGGGATTTCTCAGGGAAGTTGTGCTCAGGAGGGATTTTCTTCTCTGGTGCAGACAGATAAAACAGGCCAGGCCTGAGCTGTGCTCCCAGTGCTGGAGCTGAGAGCTGCTCTGTGCAGCCTGCTGGGGACAGCTGTCCCCAGGGTCTGTTGTCCCCTGCTGCCAGCTGTGGTTCCTGCCTGGCTGTGCCCCTTTTCTTTCCTTTCTTGCTCCTCGAGTCACTGCCAGGGCCTGTCCCCCAGGGCTGGTGAAGGATGTGACTGTCCCCAAAACCTGGCAGAGTTTTCCTGGTCTGTCTTGCCTTCATTTTGTGCCTGACCGTTGTCTCCTGTCAGCGTCCCTCCCCTGCAGAGCGCCTGTCCGGCTTTCCCAGGACTTCTGCCTGTCTCCAGGTTCCTTTGGAAGGTCGAAATCAGTTTTTGGTTGTTTTTTTCCCAGAGAAGCTGTTATTATTCAATAATTGCTGGCTGTTCCCTCGTGCTCCCCCTTGCTTTGGGCCATCCCTGCTGTGCTGGGACAGCCCCAGTGTGACACTGGTGTCCCTGGGGCAGGTGATGGGGGTGAACCCAGGCATGGCTGGCAGGGAACGCCTCGGGAGTGTTTTATTCAAGTGCCCATGGCTAAACGCTGGGCCAGGAGGTGAGATGAGAGCCCGGCCACCTCCTCTGCCTGGTGCAGATCCCGGAGAGCCCAGGGCTGGGTTTGCTGCTGGAACAGCGGGGCTGGGCTAATGACGGCCCAGGGGACAGGGCAGGATTATCCTGCAAGGCAACCTGACCCTCTGCGAGGTGTTTACACTAATCACAGCTGAAGGGAAATGCAAACTCTGCCAGTTATTCTACGGGGGGGATGTGTGCATCCCACTGCTGCGTAATGTCCCTAATTAAAGCCATTCCGCCAGGTTTGTTATTTGGAAAAGCAAAAGAAAAATATCCCAGGCTCTCTGAGCCTCCCCCTTTCCTTTTCCCTATCTTTATTATCAATAAAAAGAGAGAGAAAATGCTGTCTGGGCTTGAGGATTTCCTTCACATATGGAAGAGATTTAGAATTCTCCTGCTCCCAGCACAAACCTTCCCCCAGCATTCCCTGGCTGCTCCCTGTGTTCCCCAGATTTACCTATGCAGAAGGAATGCATGGGCTGGTTTTTTCTGCAGGTTTTTTTTTGTTGTTGTTGTTTGTTTTTTTTTTTGTTTTGTTTTTTTGTTTTTTTTTTTTATAATCCAGTAGTAGTTATTTTGGAAGGTTGAATCGCAGGCACGTGAATCACCTTGCAGACAGCTTTGATATTTTGACGTGGGAGAAAATTCTTGGGGCGTTTTTGTGCCTTTTTGCGGCCCTGGCTTGGCTGCCCACTGTCCCCAGGGATGCACCTGCTCCTCTGCTGGGGTCAGTTCCCACTGGGATCAGCTCTCCAGGCTTCCACTGGGCTAAAATCTCCGCTTTCATCTGCGTTATTATCATTTTCTGTTCCGTGGAGCTCTTTCTGCCTCGCAGCTCTGGGATCAGTGAAATGCTCTCCAGGGACTGTGCCAGGCACAGCTCTTCCTCCCTCCCTGCCCTGGGTGTCAGCTCAGCTGCTCTGACCCCGCTGCAGCGACCGCTCCCAGCGCAGGGATCCTTCCCTGCCTCCCTCCTGTGCCTCCCCGAGCGCTCCCAGCTGTGCACCTCCCTGGATTTCGGGATCCTTGCCTGGGAGGGCACTGGGTTGGATTTTGTAGCTCTGCTGTCCCTGCTCAGCCACGCCGAGCGGAATTTCCCTGGAAGGGAAGAAAAACCCCCGGTGTTTCCCATCCTTCTGCTGCTCCTTTCCTCTCATACAGAGATCCACACTCCCAGAACCCGCTGCTGTTCCCAAGCTCTTGGTTTTGTTTTGTTTGTTTGTTTGTTTTTTTAATTGCAGCTGCATCTCTGGACTCGGGTAACTTTAAATAATGCGATTTTTCCCAGGGAAAGGAAACATTCCTGGCTGTGAATTTTTTTTTTTATTGTTTTTAAACAAAGCCACCCCCCACCCTGACAACACTTCTGAGAAGCAATGAAAGCAATTAATGGTGTCAAAAGGCCCTGGGAGGGTGGGATGGGGTGGGGAGGCAGGAGCACAGGGGGAATGTGGGGTTATGGACTCCATCTCCAGCTGTGCTTCGTTAGCTGCAACCAGAACCCACCAAATTAATCTTTAACGATGGGTGAAGGGAGGGGAGGCTCCTGTGCGGTGCCCTCAGCCCTCGCAGAGGCTCTGGAGGATTGTGGAGACCTTTGGTTACGTTAATTAGAGAGAGGAAAAGGGATGTTCTGCTCGCCATCCCAGGGCTGGGGGAATCCTCGTGTTGGGGGAGGAGGACACAGCCTCCGGGGGTTCCCTGAGCTCAGTCACTGCTGGGGAACTCCTTGGGCTCCTCTCAGGCATCCAGGAGGTTGTTGGAGCTTCCTGGGGCCATAACTGTGCATCCACAGCTGCCCTGCCTGGCTGTTCCCCGGGTGTGTCTGGAGAGCAGCCCCTCCCTGGCGAGGTTCTGGAGAGGTTTCTGTGTTTGCAGCTTGGACCAGAGCTCCTCCAGGTCGATGGCAAGAGAATTGATTTTGGAGCAGGTTCTGGGCCAGGCTGCTGGCTACCTTTGTGCTTAATTTGAAAGTGATGTGTGTCTGCTGGTGGATTCCTCTAAACAGATTAGGGAAGTGCAATTGATTCCAAACTGGCTATAGATGAATATAAAAGGCAAAATTGATTGGCTCCGTCTGTTTTAATTTTCTGGGGAGGGAGGGACGTAGTAAATAAATAAATGAAACGCACCCCAAACCTGAGGGTAAAACCACAAACAGGCCTTACAGAATCGCATGGTTAGGGCTGAAATTCTGGGATTGACAGGGGAAGAGCTCTGGTTCTTCTCCCCTTCTGCCTGAGCTTGCTCCCGTTCCTGAGCTGGCTTTGGGCAGAGGCTGCACCTGGGGCACACAGAGGGAAAAGCACCTTCAACACAAAAAGTACTTGAGGGCAAGAGATGCACAGTCCATAAAGTGCGTGGTTTCCCCCCATTTCCCCATTTGATGCCATTTTTGGCGCAGTGCTGCCCTCTCGGCTGGGACCTGCCGAGAACTCGGGGAACAGCCACGGTGGCTCCTGGGGGTGATGCCTTCCAGATGGGCTTAGCTCGTTATCACAGCCATTAGGGCCGCCCTTAACGAGCAACTGGAATTTATTGACAGAGGTAAACAAGTTTTTGTTTGGTATTTGTGGAAAGTTCTTAATTTGTTTAATTAGAAAAGCCTGGGCTCTGCTATCAGTGCTCTCCCCTGCAGAGAGCCCGAGCGGCTTTCCCAGGACTTCTGCCCTTGGCCAGGTTTATTTGGAAAGTTGAAATCAGGTTGGGGTTTTTTTCTCAGGAAGCTGTTGTTATTTAGGTGTTCCTAAATAGCTGAAATCAGTTTTTTTTTCAGAGAAGCTGTTGTTATTAGGTGATCCTGTGCATTTACTAGCCCAGTTTCACTCACCTTTACTATCCAGAGAACAGGCACAGGGCTGTGGCCTCACTTTCCCTCGCTGGGGCTCCCATCCCAGTTCCATGACTTTGTTGGCTAAAATTACAGATTCTGTGGGGCAGTGGCACTGCAGCCTCCCTGGTTTCCAGGCTGTTTTCCCTGGGCTGTTGGCAAAGCTTTAATTGAATGGTGATGTGGAAATATTTGATGGGAAATACTCTGGAGACAGAGATTGGTGCCTGATTCTGCTGCCACCTTCCTTTCCTCTCGGTGGGGATGAGATGCAGGCTGGGATGAAGGGGTGGGAGAGGCTGAAAAAAATCAGAAATAGAGGTGCCTGCGCTGGAAAGTCCTTTGCAAAGTTTTACCAGGACGAAGTGTGAGCCATGCAGGGACTGGCAGCTTCGGCTCATCAGGAAGAGCTTTTTGACAGAGGTTAAACAAGTTTTTGCTTGGTGTTTCCTCACCAAATCCTTGGTTTTTTTCTCTTTCCCTCTCTCCCTGTCCCCATTCCAAACCCACCCCAGAACCGGGGCCGCCTGGCAGAGAAGAGAACCATCCCCCTGCCCCCCACCAGGGTCCCCAAGAAGGAGCTGAGCTCCATCTTCTCCCACAGCGAGGACAGCCAGGAGAGCGACAAGAGCAATGGGCAGCACCCCGAAGTGAAGCAGGAGGAGGATCTGCACATCAGTATCATGAAAAGAAGGTACTGGGGGGCTGGGCTGGGCTGGGGCAGAGCCACAGGAACCTGGGCAGAGCCTCGGCGAGGGCTGAAATCGCTCTGCAGACGTCACAAAGGGCGGCTGGGTGGGGATTTTCAATCTGCTCCTGTTTGGGGTGGCGTTTGCAGATCAAATCATCGCTTGGGTCTCACTCTCTGTGCAGGGCTCTGTGGCCAAGGAATTGCATGGCCAAGAAACCATCTGTGGGCTTTAGCTGTGTGAAATACAGAGGTGTGGGGGCCCCAAATCCTGCCTTGTGCTTTCAGTTGTGCTCCAGTTCTGATGTGATGGGAACTGAGGAATGCAGTGTCGGGGAGCAGCGTTTGGGAAGGGGGAGCAGCAAGGTGTGGGGCTGATGTTTGATTGGAAGTGTCCTGAGAGCCTCCAGGAGCGAGGGAGAAGTGATGGAGTAGCAGCAGAGAGGAGGAACCGCTTGGTTTTGATCCTGTCTTCCTCAGTGCCGTGAACATTCATCCTGGAATTGTGCAGTGTTAGAGGAAGAGGAGAAGGGATTGTCCTGAGCGAGGTCCTGGTAACCCTGGGAGGTCTCAGTGCCCTCAGTATTCAGCTGCAGAATTCCAGGTCCTCTCACCCCTCTGAAAACCCAGGGATTTCAGAAAATCTGTAACCCCAGGAGCACCAGCCCTGCAGGCTCCCATGCAGCTCATCGGGGCTGTCCTCTGCCCGTGAGGCTCAGATCCCGAGATGAGCCCTGTAAAAGCCGAGCAGAGGGAGCTGCGGGGCTGTGGCTGCTTTCCCAATGTTTGGTGTGCTCCTTGCCCCGCAGCAGAGGAGCTGTTTCCCCCTTCCCTGTGACGCTGTCCCCTCGGCAGCCGAGGGCTGGGAGCAGGGGGAGCAGCCAGCCCTTGCCCAAAACCCCTCCTGCCACTGAACTCTGGCTTTGTCTGTCCAGGACATGGAAATGGAAAGGTGTTTTGGGAATGCACCTGGAGCCACCGAGCACAGAGCCCTCCCAGTCGGTTTTGGTGAACTGCCCTGCCCCTCCTGCCCCCTTTAATTAGGCTTTGAATGCTGCAGAATTACAGCGCTAGATTGGCTCATTAGGAGGGAGAGCAACACGATGACTCCGCCATTGATAATGCCGGGCCCCCCAAACACAGAGCGCTCTTATCTTAAATCTTTAATTACTGTAATTGCTTCGCCTTGTTTATTAGGAAATGAAGGGAAAATGGTTGGGATCCCCCAGCTCGCCGTGGCTGTGCTCTCCAGAAATTCCCCACCAGTTTGTCTGCAGCTCTTGGTGCAGCTTTATTTCCTTGCAGGGGAGCAGGATTCTCCCAGCTGCCTTAACCCCTCTCTGCTTTGGCAGCTGTTCTTTTCCTGGGAGCTGTGCTGCAGTGTGGGGGGAAAAGCTGGGCTGGAGCAGGCAGAATTCCTGTGAGTGCAGGAAAAAGGGGAAAAAAACCAGGAATTCTGTGCTCGGTGCCCAGGCAGGGAACATCTGCTGCTCCCACCCAGCATTCCCAACAGAGAGAGAGAGAGATCCCCCAGCCCTCCTGTCCCACTGAGGGGAGATTGGGCACTTCAGCTGCTCCAGGGCCTCGAGAGGGGAGCACCCTGTGCCCCTCCTGCCGGCCCTGGGGTGGCTCTGGGGACAGCAGCAGCACCCTGTGCCCCTCCTGCCGGCCCTGGGGTGGCTCTGGGGACAGCAGCAGCACCCTGTGCCCCTCCTGCCGGCCCTGGGGTGGCTCTGGGGACAGCAGCAGCACCCTGTGCCCCTCCTGCCGGCCCTGGGGTGGCTCTGGGGACAGCAGCAGCACCCTGTGCCCCTCCTGCCGGCCCTGGGGGTGGTGGCAGTGGCAGCAGGGCCAGGCTGGGGTGGCCGGGGTGGCTCTGGGGACAGTGGCAGCAGCACAAAGGCGCCACAGCCCAGACAGGACAGCTGGGCGCCGCAGGGACCGTGCCCCATCTGCTCCTGCCCTAATTCACCTGCTGTGTCCTCCTCCCGGGGCTGGGCTGGCCCCCACTGGGAGGAGAAATGGGTTAAACTGGGATGGGGAAGCAAGGCCAGGCCTCAGCAAACCTGAGATTTCCTCCTGCCCTCCTGGCACCGTGAACACCTGTATCCCTGCTTTCAGCACTTGGCCTTTCCCTCTTTTTCTGTCCCCAGCTTCCTGTTGCTTTGAGGGCTGGGCACTGGGGAAGGAAGGACTCTAGGGGTTAGAACTGGAATTTTCTTGGCTGTTCCTGACCTCAGCCTTTGACAGGCTTGGCTTTTGCTGCTGCCCTCTGGAATATCCCAGGCACCAGAGGAGGGAAGAGGTGGAGTCAGCACCCCTGGAAGTGCTCAGGTGGATGTGGCACCTGGGGACGTGGCTTGGTGGCGAACGTGGCAGTGCTGGGTTAAAACTGGACTGGATGAGCTTAGAGGGCTTTTCCAGCCCTAACGATTCCATAATTCTCAACGAGACTCCACGAATTCCATTGCTGTGCAGTAGTTTGGGAAGCTTTAACTTCCCTGCCCTCCCGGGGCGATTCCACCCAGCCCTGATGAATGCATGAGCTCAGCCTGGGAGCGTTCCCACCCCGAGGTGCAAACTGCCTGTCAGGATCTCCGGGATGCTATCCCGGGAATCTCCAGGCAGATGGAAGGCACAGGGAGGAAGGCTCAGCTCTAACAGCAAGATCCTCACAGCTGCTGGAGTTCAGCCCAGCATTGTCTTGTGGGTCGATGCATTTAATTCCTGGTTTAAGGAGTGGCCTCTCTCCCTGGTGTGGGAGGGGAGGGAAGGGGGAGAAATGCAGTGACGGCATCTGGGATCGAGCAGGGTGGGTCAGGAGCGGCTCTGGCCAAGTCCCCAGCAGTGGGATGGGGGAGCAGAGCTCCAACACCTGCTCACAGTGCTGGGAACGTGTCCCTGACCTAATGAGGACGTGGATTTGTGGGAAGGAGAAGGGGAAAACAGCCACTGAGCTCCCAGGGTGCTGCAGGGTAGAACACCCCAAACAGAACAAAACCCCTTCCTGCCCAGGACGGAGATGTGGGAGCAGCAGGGAAAGTGAAATAGGGAAGGGAAGGAGGTTTTGCCCCACAGGTGCTCTTGGCAGCTCTGCCCTTCTCCCAGTGTCCGACAGCTCTCCTCGTCTCCCTGACCCTTGCAGCAGCAATCCCGTGCTGGGGAGCAGCCCAGGTGCCCCAATCCCAATTTCCTGCTGCAGTTGTTCCTCCAGGATGAGATTCCCTGAATCCCTGTTCCCTCCCTGCTCAGCCTTCTGAGTGCTGGGGCCAGCCTGGCGTGGATACTGGGAGGCTGTGGAAGCTGGGACTGGGATAACTGGGAGGAGCAGGGAGGATCCAGCTCTGCCCATCCGACCAAAAAAAAATCCCACCAAAACCCCCAACGCCCTCAGCTGCTCTGCCTTAATTCAGGATATTGCTCATGCCAAAGTGCTGCTCCTGCCTGCCACAGGCACGGTGACAGAAAGGTGCTGGCTTCATTTCTGGGCTGGGAAATAGCTGATAATTCACTTCCAGCTGGGGAGGAACACGGCACAGGCACGAGAGGGGCTTCTGAAATGTCAGCGCTGAGCTCCTTCTGCCTCCTCTGAACGGGGCCTGGGAGCTGAGACAGCACCTGGAGCAGGGAGAGGGTGAGGATGGAGCAGGAGAGGGTGAGGATGGAGCAGGGAGAGGGTGAGGATGGAGCAGGGAGAGGGTGAGGATGGAGCAGGGAGAGGGTGAGGATGGAGCAGGGAGAGGGTGAGGATGGAGCAGGGAGAGGGTGAGGATGGAGCAGGAGAGAATTTCCCGGTGCTGAGGAGCTCCTGGGTCCTGCTGTGGCCACAGAGCTCCCAAGTGGGGCTGGACAGGGCAGGGTTTGGGGCTGGACAGGGCAGGGTTTGGGGCTGGATAGGGCAGGGTTTGGGGCTGAGGGGGCTCTGGGGGTCCCCAGGGTGGGGCAGGGTTTGAGGGCAGGAGAGGAGTGCTCAGCCCGTGCCTTTGACCTCTCTTTTGTTTGTTACAGGATTCACACCCACTGGGATTTAAACATCTCCTTCCGAGAGACCTCTTGCAGGTACCGATTTGGGGCACCTCTCTGTGGTGGGCTGGGAGTTTCTGGTTTATTAATGGATGGAAATGAACATTGCTGTCTCTTCTGTTTTTTTTTTTTTTTTTCTTTTGTTCCTCACTCTCTCCTTGCCACACACCCTCTCTTTTGTTTTTATTTTGGGGATAACCAGTCCCTTTTACATTGGAACAGAGAACGGATGAGACTTTCTAAAAAAAAGCCCAATTTTGATACATTTACTCTGGTCTCAAGAAGGTGGAAATGCATAAACTCCAGTTGCAAACATGAATATTCCTCTGTGACCCCTGGGTCAGTTGATATCCTGGGTGTGGTGCATTATCTTCACGTGCTGCCAGCAGCCACAAACTCCTTTAAAAATCCAGCTGCAGAAACTTGCTCTAAAATCTGGGATTTTGAAAGGTCTGTTTCATTCTGGATTGCCAGATCAGGGTGCAGCCCTTGAGTTGTGGAGACCTTCTCGGTTTTCAGAATGAGCACAGTAAATCTGAGCAGCTGGGAAACTTCTCAGGGAGGAGAAAGCAGAGCTGGGGGGAGCAGTGAGGGCCTGGGGGCTCCATGCACCCCTGGGTGCCGGGGAAATCGGGATCTGCTGCCAAAGAGCAGCCCAGTCTGAAACTGGAGGTTTGCCAAAAGGAGTTTTTTTATGTTTTGTGTGAATCTGTTCAGTTAGAGGTGGAAAAAAGGGAAATAATGCCACTGGTGGAGCAGAAGACAATGTCCACGTCTTTAACTGACCCCTGAGAGGGAATGAAGGTGGGGAATCCACGTGGACTCATCCTGCCGTGGGGACCAGAGAGCGCAGAGGAATCCTCTGGTTTTTAACGAAGCACAGACTGTGGCTCTGAACCACAAACCCCCATAATTCCTAAATTTTCCAGCGTTAAGAGCACAAACCCCACCCCGGAGTGAGCACAATGAGCAGGCAGCACCCATAAAAACAGGTTTTTGAAAGGCAGCCCTTAGAATAAAACCCCTAGCTTGCTGCTCCAAGCTTTTGGGACTCTCAAATACAAAAGGATGGATTCCTTCCAGGCAGAGCCTTTCATGCTAAATTTCAGCCCAGAGCAGAGTTTTATGGCTGAGTTATAAACCCCTAAAAAGCAGAGGTTTGGGGTGGAAGTGCTGACAGTGCCTTAATTAATGGCCCTGTGAGCAATGATTCTGCACAATGGCAGCTGAGGGTGCCAACACCTTTGGAAATCAGAATCCCTGTCCCAAAAAAAAAAAAAAAAAAAAGAGATTTCTGAACTGGCAATGCAGGGAATAAAATAATGGCCTGATTTTTACGTCAAATACATTTCCTGGTCTTCCTCAGCTTGACTGTTCCCTTCAGTTTAGCTCTGTCCTGGAAGAAACCTCAGTAATTGCCCTTGGGAACAGAAGTTTTGCTTTTCCTGATGAGCGCAGCTGTCACAGGCTGCCCACCCAGCCCTCAGAAGGAAAAAACCCGGGCACGGTGTGTGGCAGAGGGAGGGTTTGGGGTTTATATGGCAGGACAGAAAAAGGTTTTCTCTCTTTGAGTGACCCAGGTGGCCCCGAGCGTGTGGAGCAGATCTCGGTGCCACCATGGGCCGAGCTGCACTGCTGGCGCTGCACTGCTGGCGCTGAGCTGCACTGCTGGCACTGAGCTGCACTGCTGGTGCTGCACTGCTGGCGCTGCACTGCTGGCGCTGAGCTGCACTGCTGGCGCTGCACTGCTGGCGCTGAGCTGCACTGGTGTCACTGAGCTGCACTGCTGGCGCTGCACTGCTGGCGCTGAGCTGCACTGGTGTCACTGAGCTGCACTGCTGGCGCTGCACTGCTGGCACTGCACAGGTGTCGCTGAGCTGCACAGGTGTCGCTGAGCTGCACTGCTGGCATTGAGCTGCACTGCTGGCGCTGCAGCTGCGTGGGTGCGCTGCAGCTGCAGCCCCGGGAGCTGTGGGGAAAGGGGAATGGAAAAAGGACATAAATCAGGCTGGAGGGAAGGAGATGAAAAACATCTGGGAAACGAGGTGGGAGAAATGGGGAATTCGGTGATTTAGTTCCTTCCTTTGGGAAGACACGCAGGGAAGCTGCTGCTGCTGCTGGAGGTGTCAAGGCTGCTCCTGAGTCAGCAGAGCTCTGCTGAGTGACACAGGTGACATTATCGAGTGCCACAGCCCTGCTGCCCTGCTCTGCCCTTCCAGCACTGATGCAGGATGCCTCGGGGGGCTGGCTGGTTTTGTTTTTATTCAGGTTTTTTTTTCCCTAGGAAGCTTTTCCCTTCTAATCCCCGAGGGCTGGAAGGGGGACTGGGAGGTCAGAGGGAGTTTTCAGAGCCCTGAGCAGCCTCAGCCTTCAGCAGGCGCTGGCAGAGCTGGGCTGTGCCAGGGGAGAGCCCTGCAGCTCCAGCAGGGACAGCAGGCAGTGCCAGAGGGAGCAGAGTGCCCCGGACGGGAGCTGCCTTCTCCCTGGCACTCCCTGCCTGCTCTCCAGCTGGAAAGCCGCTGCTGAGCTGGGCAGCGTGAGGTTTGTCCATCAGGAGGAGACTGGGGAGATCCCAGAACTCCTGGGGACTCGGGGGGACAAATCTGGTTCTTGACTCTGTGGAAGACTTCAGAAGTCCCCAGTGAGACACCACAGATGTGTCAGCCATGGCTTGCAGTGGCAGGAAAAGGACATTTATTCAGCATCAGACTGAATTCAGCCCATCCAGATCGCTTCAGGGAAATACTTCATCCTCATCCTGGATTTCTAGGAACCAGGCACAGCCGAGGTACCTGAGTGGCTTTTCCCTTTCCTGTAGGGACAAGGCCAAACAAGGAGAAGAGTTGGAGTGATGAAAAGTATGACTTAATCTGAATTAATTATGTCATCATCATTTCATTAGCATCACTTTCTGCTCTTGCAGTCATTCCCAGGAAGATTTATCTGGCTACAGGGATGACGGGGTAGGGAGAGGAGACCATTTATGGACCAGCAGAGATTCCAGTGCTAAAGGGGAGTGGGGAGCTGACAAACCGGGCTGAACTTTCATCCTAGAGCTAGAATTGCACTTCAGATAAAGGTGGGGAGAGCTGATGGACACCCACAGGAAAAGGGGGAAAGTTCATCAGGAGTCGTTCTGGCCGTGTCTCTGCTGTGGCAAGGCAGGATGGGACCTTTTGTAGGGAATCCTGGTGGATTTGGGATAAACGGAGCACCCGAGGCCTCTGTGTGTGGCTGGGACACAGCCAGGCTTGGGAAGGATTCCTGCTTTGAGTTCACACAATCCCCGAAGAAACAACCGCACCTGGAAGGACCAGTCCACGCTGACAGGACCTGATTTTGGATCCACACCTCGAGGGCGCTCCTGGGACTGGAGATCTCCTCCAGCCCCCTCTCCTCACACCCCTCTGTGGGGCTGGGATGGTTCGGGGTGCCCCGAACAATTAATTGAAATTGCAATTAACCTAAATTTTGAGCTGGGTGATGTGGGGGGCTCCTGGGGATCCTCCCTTCCCTCAGCTCGGGGTCTCCCCTGCTGCCCCAGCACCAGTTAAAGCTGCTCAGACGAGGATTTCAATATTTCATCAGCTCAGGGTTGGTGAGTGGAGAAACTGAGGGGAATTTGGGATGTTTAAAGAGCCCTCAGCTCCATCAGCTGTGCCAGCCACACATTCCTGTTCCTGGCTGAGCACAGCATCTGTTTGTGTGTCCCTGACATGTCCCAAACTTCAGGGATCTCTCTCCTCCCCATCTCTCAGGGTGATGTAATTCCATCTTTTATTTTATTTTATTTATGAGCTTGCAGGGAGCTGAATGACAAAGCAGGCTTACAGTAAAAACATCTTCATACTTATTTCCACCTTATTTTGGAGTTGCCAGCCCTACTGATCATTTTTATGAACTGTCATGAGCATTAATGAAATTTTATGGGCATTTTGCTGGGGACATTGCAGGATGATTAATTTGTTTTTTCAGGCTCAGTCTGCAGGGAGATTTAGGGCCGTGCTGCCCACGGGTAGGGTTGGGATTTTCAGGCTTCTCTGCTCCCTCCAGTTGGGAAAATTTGTTTATCCCTCCCTCCTCTTTTCCTTCCCCTCGTTTTCCCCTTTCCCTCCCTTTTTCCTGTGCCTGGAGGTGCGAGGCGCGGCTTGGATGCTGAATTGTCAAATTCATGTCTGAGAAGGACAGAGAGTGACCCAGAGGGGGTTTTTACCAATGGTGACGTTTTTAAAAGTTACCCAAAAGGCCGAGCAATAAAAATATAATAGAAATACAATATAATATTTAATAATATATAATACAAACATATATATTATGGATATGTTATATAAAATACAAAAGGTAAACACATAATATGTATAATAATATACACTAGAATATACAATAATATGCAATATGGAATGTACATTATATATAATATATAATATAAATACTAGATACTATATAATATATAAATACATAATACATATTATACAATATAATATATAATAACATACATTTTCATATAGATTATACATATAAAATATAGAAATATAATATAAAAATATAGTTATGCAATAAAAATGGACACATATAATTTAAGAAGTAAAAGCAATAATAAGAGGAGGCCAAGTGCCACCAAGCTTTCCCTGAGCTTTGCCTGCTGGGTTCTGTCCAGAGCGCAAAATTCCCTCGGGGAACCTCTCACTGCTGGGGCAGGGGGAATTTCCAGGAGCTGCTGGCTGTGCCAGGGGTGTGCCAGGGGTGTGACACCGGTGCCAGGGGTGTGACACAGGTGCCAGGGATGTGCCAGGGGTGTGCCAGGGGTGTGACACCGGTGCCAGGGCTGTGACACAGGTGCCAGGGATGTGCCAGAGCAGAGCCAGGGGTGTGACACAGGTGCCAGGGCTGTGACACAGGTGCCAGGGATGTGCCAGAGCGGAGCCAGGGGTGTGACACAGGTGCCAGGGCTGTGACACAGGTGCCAGGGATGTGCCAGAGCGGAGCCAGGGGTGTGACACCGGTGCCAGGGGTGTGACACCGGTGCCAGGGCTGTGACACAGGTGCCAGGGATGTGCCAGAGCAGAGCCAGGGGTGTGACACCGGTGCCAGGGGTGTGACACCGGTGCCAGGGCTGTGACACAGGTGCCAGGGATGTGCCAGAGCAGAGCCAGGGGTGTGACACCGGTACCAGGGGTGTGACACAGGTGCCAGGGGTGTGCCAGAGCGGAGCCAGGGGTGTGCCAGAGCAGTACCACGTGTGTGACACAGGTGCCAGGTGTGTGACACAGGTGCCAGGGATGTGACACAGGTGCCAGGGGTGTGCCAGAGCAGTACCAGGGATGTGACACAGGTGCCAGGTGTGTGACACAGGTGCCAGGGGTGTGCCAGAGCGGAGCCAGGTGTGTGACACAGGTGCCAGGGGTGTGACACAGGTGCCAGGGCCGTGCCAGAGCGGTGGCAGCGCCGGCTGCCCCGTGCAGCCCCTCGCGCCGTCCCCACGCGTCCCCCGAGCGCGCAGATCCGTGACCCCAATCCCGCCGTGCCCAGCCCGGGCGCTGCTGCGGGAGGAGGGGACGGCGGGGCTGAGCTCAGCCCTTCTGAGCCACAGCTGCCCTTGCTGCTGACCTTCCTGCCCGCCGGGGCACCTCGGGCCGTGCCAGGGCACAGCCAGGCGTGCCGGGAGAACGTTCCCCGCAGAATTCCCCATCCCGGCGTCGCTCCTGCCTGATCCTGCGCTGGTGTGCTGGGGGGTCAGAGCTTGTGAAATTGGTTTTGTTGGTTTTTTTTTTTTTAATTTTGTTTAGGAAGGTTTGTGTCGTGGCAAGGAAGAGGCTGAGGGGATCCATCAGTTCTTGGGAATGAACAGGATTTTATTCCCAGAGCACTGGGTTGGGATGGGGAGGATCTCTGAGACACGGCTCACACATTTTTTTTTTCCCTACTCTGTGCTGCCACCGTTAACTGGGAGCACCAGGGGCTGATTTCCTGACAGGTTCTGTGCAGGAGGTCAGAGCAGGGAGATAGAGCAGTCCCTTCTGGGGCTTGAAAATCAATGAGTCTGTGATTAAATGGCCCACGGAGGCTGGACACTGCAGGCTGAGGGAAAAGCGATGATATCGGTGGTGTTTTATGTGGGGGCTGCAGCAGGAATTGCTCTCCCAGATCTTTGTGCAACCCCCACATTCACCAAATAGAGTTTTTTTGAGGTTTTTTTCCCAGGGGTTGGACTGGAGTGCTAATGTTTCTTTAGAAATCAGTTATTATTATTATTTTTTTTAATGCTAACTAGGAGATCTGAGCCCCGCCGAGTGCCTGTGCTGCAGCAGCCCTGCCGCCCCACAGCTGTGCTCTTACAGGAGCTTCTTTCTCGGGGCTCTAATGATGCAACAGCATTTATGGCCCAATCTGGGCTCTCCTTTAATGGCTCCCATAAAAAGCTCGTTATTCCCTGCCTGATTTACATCCCTCCCGACCCTGGGCGTGTGCTCCACTTCGGGCAGCCCCGAGCCACACTCCCCTCGCCAAACCCTGCCTCTCCCGGCTGGAAAAGCCCTCCCAGGTCACCCAGTCCCACCCGTGCTGTCCCCAAGGGCCACATCCCCACGGCTCCTGCGTCCCTGCAGGGCTGGGCACTCCAGCATTCCCCTTTTTTCGGGTGGGAAATGTTTCCTGCTCTCCAGTCCAAGCTGTCTGGTGCAAGCTGAGGCCGTCTCCTGCAGCAGCCGCTGGCTCTGGCTGGGATGCTGCTCCTGACACCAGAACTTGGCTTTTTGTGTGGCTGGGACCAGCAGAGGAGGGGAAATCCCTTGTGTTTCTGCAGCTTCTGGTGATGTTCTCATCTCCTTGGGGCTTCTCTGCCTCTCCCGGTGCCTCAGCCAGGGTCAGGGAAGGGAATCGCTGCAGAGTGAAGGAGCTGAGCCTGGCACCTGAGCCGGGTGAGACACCCTCGAGGCAGCCCGGCTGCTCCCCCTGCCCTGCCCTGCCCCGCCCTGCCCCGGCCGCTGCCCTCCTGCCTCCTCCCCTGCGGGCCCTGACATCCCTCCTCTTGCATATTGGATTTTTCCTTTCTTTATTGGAGGGAGGGGCAGAGGGTCGGGACAGTCTTATGGCTGCTGTATTGATCAGTAAAATTTAATATAATCCCTGCACTTACTGGGTGATCGTTAAGGGGATGGAGAGACGCTGAAATGTATTTTAAAAGAAATATTTTTCTGGTTTATTTTTCACTTTCTGAGTCTCTCCTGGTCTCCTCCTTTTGCATCACGTCAGAGATTTTTGGCTGTGTTTTCCCAGCTCTCCTTTGATTTGCTTAAGTATTAGGAGAAGTTACCCTGTCTGGTGTGGTGCTGGACCCGTTCCCCGCTCCCTCAGCTCTCCTGCAGTTTCTGGGTCTGTGGAATTTTGTGTCTGCTGGTTTGGGACTAGCTCAGGTTTTATCCCAGTTTTCCCTGGAGCTGCTGTGGCTGCAGGACCAGGTGGGCTAAAGGATAAAAGGGACAGAGCCAGAGAATAAAGGAGAGGTTTATTGAAAGGTCTTTAGGGTACACCTTGGGCAGGATAAGAGCCTGGCCAGGGACAAACCCAAGGTGGACACAAAATGGTCACAAAATGGACACCCGGTCACGAGGTCTCACACTTTTATAAGTTTTGCTCCATTTGCACATTGGGGTTGAATTGTCCAATTCCAGCTCCAGGCTGTGAGGTCTCATCCTTCTTGTTCCTCCCTCAGCCACCCTTGTTAGTGCTTTTGGGCTGAGAGTTGTCCTTGGTGTCCATGTGGAACAGGATTTGTTCTGTGCCCTGCTGTGTGCAGAGCTGAGTGACGCTGAGTGTGAGCTCAGAGCTGCACCCTGGGCACCACAGGACCTGAAACACAGCAGAGATAAAATTAAGGCATCACCGTGAGGAGGATGGGGCACTCGGAGCCGGGTCGCTGCTCCATCCTGGGAGACAGGGAGCTGCAGAGGACTGAAAGGCGGCCACTCTTGGAAATTATTTAAATTTTGACCGAACTGTCTCCTTCCCCCGTCTGCAGCCCCTCCCTGCAGCGTGAGCAGCGCCGGGCGAGAGCCAGCAGAGCCCGCGGGCGCCTGGCTGCCTGCGGAGCCCTGACGCTGATTTATATTTTGGTTAATTGTCTCCAGCCATTAGTCTGCTCATCCCTCTGCTCGTTAGAGATGCGCTCGCTGCTAATGGCCGTGAATGAGACACGTTCGGGCTCTGGCTGAGCGGGCGCTGGGAGCTGCCGTGGCGTGTGACCCTCGGGGACATCGTCAGCGCCTCTGGGACTGCCGGGGCTGCTCCCTTCGCCTCATCCCCTGCTGGGGTTCTGCATCCCTGCGCTGCCTCAGAAAGGGCTGGGAGGGAGGAGAGGGACCGGGATGGAGAAAGGCTGGGATAGAGGAGCGAGTGGGACTGGGATGGAGAGGGACTGGGATGAAGAAAGGCTGGGATAGAGGAGCAAGAGGGACTGGGATGGAGAAGGACTGGGATAGAGGAGCGAGTGGGACTGGGATGGAGAGGGACTGGGATGGAGAAGGACTGGGATAGAGGAGCGAGCGGAACTGGGATGGAGAGGGACTGGGATGGAGAAGGACTGGGATAGAGGAAAGGGACCGGAATGGAGGATGAGGACCAGAGTGGAGGACAGGGACTGGGATGGAGGATGAGGACTGGATTCTGCCTGATTCCGTGGGTGAACTGAGTGGAGTTCAGAGCCTGGAGTGTGCCTGTGGTCCCTGAGCTTGCATTTGCTGTTGCACCTTTGCACACCACGATGATTTTCATTTGACACCCATGGAAAAGCTCCTGAAAGCACCAGATTTTGGGGGGAGGAGAACACCAGCCCTGCAGTGGGGATGTTTCCTTCCATGTTTTCCCTGGACACATCCTGGTGTTCTGCGCTCTCTGGGTTTTGAGGAGCCGCTCCAGAGGGAGGGAGCTGCATTTTCCTGGTGGATAAAACAATCACTCCCTGCAGCTGAAGGTGTTTACACAGCAGCGCTGCTCTGGGCTCCATTGGGATGCGAGGCACCGTGCAAATGCAAAGATGTAATTATCCCATTTTTCTCTTCCCACTCCCTGCTCTCCTGGCTCCTCTCCTCCGCCCTTTCCGGGCCTCGTGCTGATGGCAGCGTTTATCTGCATTTGTCCTCTGTCCCTGACAGCCACTTATTGATTGGCATGATTAAAAAGAACTGATAATCACTTCACATTAATCCCATAAATGACTTAAGACACCAAAATATTTGCATAATGCATCTTAAAGGTGGCAGCTAAAAGAGGATAAGACCCAAAACTGCTTGGCACAGGAGAAACGGGCTTCCCACTCACCTGTGGGCTTGCTCAAGTAACGAGCCTCGTGCTTGCATAAGGAGCTGCTCGGGCAGGGGGAGATGCCATGGGTGCTCGGGGGATTTGGGATCGCAGCATCCCTTCCCTGCTGATCCCCCTGAGCGCTGGGGGGATCCTGGGGGGCACCGGGGGCTGTTTGTGTCTGCAGCCTCCCGGGAAAATCTGCAGCCAGACGCCCGCTGAAAGTACCTAAAGACTTTCTGTCATGAACTGATCTGATTAGCAGCGAGCTGGACACGGATTAGCCCCAGCTGCAGCCCCGGGAAACGCTGGGGGCCAGGGGGCAGCAGCGCTGGGGGCATGGGGGGGTATTTAAGGCAGATCAGGGCCGGGTAATTCCGCAGATAATGCACCCTCCGGGCTGCCCTGCCGGGCCCAGGTGAGGACACCCCTGGGTGGGAGCTGTGGCTGGGCAGGGAGGGCAATATTCCTCGTTTGTGCTGCTTTTTTCCAAAAGTGTCTTTTCCTGGCTGTCATCTTCCCTTCAGAGAGAGGGCAGGGAGCAAAGAGGCGCCGTGTAGCTCGGGGTGAGCCCCTGGTGCTGGGAGGATGAGGAGCTGAGCATCCCCCGCCAGCAAACAAAAGGGAGACGTTCCGGGTGTGCTCCTGCCGTGGCTTCCACCTGGTTCTTCCTCCTCGCTCTGTGTAGGTCATTTATTCAGGAGTATTTTGCAACTGGAGAGAGGTTTGCCAGCAAAAGCATTCGCCACTGAGCTGCAGCATCAGCTACAGCGAATTGGGTTTTGTGTTTTTCCTCTCCATAGAATGGGGAAAAAAAATAGGGAAAAAAACAAAGGACTAAACCAGCCTAGTTAGCAGCAATGTGGTGCAAGAACAGGCAAAATAATGCTGAATTGCTCTAACAACAGTCTCTTTTCCCAGAAGGAAGAGCATTGTTTCAGGATCTGTTGGAGGGGAGGGTTGAAAATGGGTTTTGTAAATAAATCTGTCCCCTCAGCTCTGAGCAATGCTGCTGCCCGGGCTCGTGGTGGGCTTCTCTCTAAGGAGGAAAACTATTATTCAATCAAATCAAGCAGCCTTTTGTCCCAGCAGTGATGGAATGGAAAAACTTTGGTTTTTAAGAATAGAGGGGTGGCAGCTGATAGAAAACTATCAGTTATTTCAGTTCAAGTTTCCTATTAATTCTGGAGCAGATCTGCCAATTCCTCCTCTTTCAGATTTTCCATCCTAGATGTGAGTCCTGGCCCACGCAAGTTATATCTGGCAGGGCTGGAATCAGGAGCTCTGGCAGCTGCAGGGTCCTTGATGGGAAATGAGAGGGAAGCTCGGGAAGGGCTCTGAAATCCCCCAGACTGAGGAGAGTTTACCCCGTGGGAGGGAGGGATGGGGGGAGAGGGGACCTCTCCTGCAATCCAGCGGTGCTGGAGCGCACAAAGCCTCTCCCAGATGTGCTCACACAGGGGGGAAATCAATTATTGCTGGGTGCAGATGGGATTTCCTTAACGTGGGGTTTCTGTGCTCTGCCGCAGCCGCGACAGCGACCTCTCCACCATCATCTCCAACCTGCACCAGAGCCGCCAGCTCGTTATGCCAGAGACCCAGAGCCGCTGTGAGTTCAAGAGGAACACCCTGGACGTGGGGCTGGCAGCCGCAGGTGAGGGCTGGGGCACCTCCTGCTGCCCTGGGGTCGTGCTCTCCCTCCTCTCCCTCTTCCCTCCTCTCCCTCTTCCCTCCTCTCCCTCTTCCCTCCTCTCCCTTTTCCCTCCTCTCCCTCTTCCCTCCTCTCCCTCTTCCCTCCTCTCCCTCTTCCCTCCTCTCCCTTTTCCCTCCTCTCCCTCTTCCCTCCTCTCCCTTTTCCCTCCTCTCCCTTTTCCCTCCTCTCCCTCCTCTCCCCCATCCGTTCGTTTTCCCGTCGTTTCTTTTCTGTGTCACACTGCAGCTGTAGGAAATCTTTGGCTGTTCTGGCTAAAGCTGAACGTGGGGAGGATTTCGTGGTGCTGGTGAAGCCTTTGGAGGTCCCAGCCTCGTGTTGTTCTCAGATCCGGTGGTCTGTGTGACGGGAGCTTGTGCCAGCACGGCGGTGAAGCGGCCCCAGGGCTGGTGCCAAGTGGAGCAGAAAGGCCTCGCAGGGAGCATGATTTGATTTGTAATTTCATTAATCACAGGTTCCTCATGCTGCTGCCAGGCCTGCCAGCTCCTCTGGGAGCAGGGTTGGTTGGGTTTCTGGTGCTACCTGGCAGTTTTTGGGTTCTTCCCCTGGTTTCAGCTCCAGCCAGTGTGAGCCCAGAAGTGCTCCAGTGGGATCCTGCCATCCCTGGGACTCCCTGGATGTCAGGAAGGGAGGGTGGGGAAGGATGGCAAATGTGAGTCTGGAGTAAACAAACCAAGATCTGCTTGTTGATTGCAGGATCCTTCAATTATAAATACAAGTTGAGGGGAAAATGGGGTTTCTGTCAGTTTTTCTGCTGAGCGATCCCTGCCCTTCCAAATCAGAACTGGATCTCTCTCTGTGCTCACAGAGGCCTTTCCTGAAAATCTGTCTGGTTGTGGATTTGTTCCTGTATTTTGTCCCTCATTCTGCTGAGTGTGTGAGTGAACCCCAAATCCGGAGGGGGCACCACTCCTGACACCCTTTGGGAATGTCTTTGGAGGGTGAAAACCTCAATAACTTCTTGAGTCCCACACAGGAGGGATTTGTGGTGTGTCTGTAAATCAGCCGTGGCAGCTCCCAGGCTTGGCTTTCACGGCTGAATCTCCAATCCCATCATTAACAATTTTCCAAAGCCCTTTTTCCCTGCACAACTCCGAAAGCCAAACTGACCATAAATCCACTTTTCCCTATGACCCTGCTGGAGTCTGTGGGGCTCAGCTGACCCTGCATGTCAGAATGGGTTTCAGTATTGTTTGCTTTGCATCGAAACTGCTGGGCTTCACCAGCATCGCTGGAATTCTTTGAGACCTGTGGCATTCCAGAAATGCAAAGGCTTCTTCTCATTCCCATCAGGAGAAAAGAGGAGATGTGGAAACTCTGCTCCCTGTTTCTTAACTGAGACGCTCTGGGTCGTTTATTAAATTAAGAAATGGCCTCGAGTTGTGCCAGGGGAGCTTTGGGTTCAATATTAGGAAGAGTTTCTTGAGGGAAGCTTTGGAAGAGGCTGCCCAGGGCAGTGGTGGAGTCCCCACCCTGGAGGTGCCCAGGGCACCTGTGGATGTGCACTTGGGACGTGGGTTAGTGCTGCTGGTTACGCTTGGGCTGCCTCATCTTGGAGGTCTTTTCCAACCTCTGTGATCCCGTGAAATGCTCCTGGAGTGAAAAGGAGTAGGCTCATGAGCACCAGAGGCCACCAAGCCAGGGACAAAGCCCTGGAGGTCACGACAGGGTTGGGTGTCCAGCGAGAGGTGACTGGGGCAGGAGCAAGGGGCGACAGGAGGTGTCTGAGGGGACAGGGGCTCTGTCACCTCTCCCCAGGGTCAGTTCCACGCTGGGCTTTGGGGCTGAGCGCTGCTGGGGCTGTTTTTGCTGGAAGAGGAGCTGGGTAATCATCACTTGCTGCACACAGAACTTGCAGAGGTGCTGCTGGGTCAGTCTGAAGGATTGGCTGTTGTTGAAACCATTTTGTTCCAACAAGAGGGGGAGGAGAACCTTGCCCCCAGCTGCCTGCCCTGTAGAACAACTCTGCGTCTCGGGTTATGAGAATCTCCCCTCAAAAAGGCACCTGGGGATAAACAATGCTGAATAAATGATGCTGGTGCCGTTGGGTTCACCAAGTCCTGCATCGCTGCTGGCTGGGAGCTGCTGGGATGTGCTCTGAAATGTTCCTGCTGCTGGTTCCCGGCTGGGATTGGCCCCAGGGAGGGCAGGAGGAGCTCTCTGGAGGCTGCTGCGCTCCCCACTGCGCTCAGAGAGCTGCAGGAGCAGGACTCGGCGGTGCCGGCTCCTGCCCGAGCTCCAGGAGAGGGCTGGGAGCGAGGACAGCACAAACGGCAGGGATTTGCTCATCGCCAGCCCGTGGGGGCAGCAAAAAGGCTGAAGCTGGCAGGGTTGGCTGGTTTGTGATTAATCCTGGGAGGGAATTCCTTCACTTGTTGTGACAGCCAGGATCAGAGGCAGTGCTGTGGTTTCAAACAGCACGGGCTGGAAAATCAGCAATATTACTGGATCTTGAAACGGGGAAAGGGACTGAAACTAATGAAAAATAATTGTGTGGGCTTCTGGGGCTTTTCTGGCTTTAGGGAGGTAGGGAAGGGCTGAGGCCCGGTGCTGGGGGTGAGGTTGGCTCCCTGTGCAGGGCAGAGGGGTGAGGCAGCCCTTGGCACTGCCAGCCTGCACCGGGAGCAGGGAGCAGCGCCTGGAAAAGCAGCTTCGGTGGTTCCCAAAGCCCCCAGAGCAGTTTCCCTACAAACCCTGACCGGTGTCTCCTGAGCTGACCCCGCAGAGGATTCCCTGCTGTCCCCTGCTCCCGTGGTGGTCCTGGCTGCTAATGAAACTGCAGCTGGGGGTGGAAGGGAAGGAAGAGAGGAAAAGCGCAGGGAGTGGGGTCTGTGCTCCCTTGGGAACAGCCTCAGAGGGTCTCAGGAAGTGCCTCCCCCCAGGTCTGTGTGCTTTGCACGCTGCTTTGGGGCCTGAGGCAGCGTTTTGCACCAGAGTCCTGCTCCCAAGGCTTTAATTCATTCCTCTTCTAAAAAAAAAAAAAAAAAAAAAAAAAAAAAAAAAAAAAAAAAAATTAAAAAAAAATCCTGTTAATTTCTCCTCTTTCTCTCCTCAAACACCCTCTGTTCTGCAGTGCCAGATTTCATGGGTTTCCAGTTGCAGTAGGACTATTTGCATGGATAGAAGTGGAGGATTCAGGCTCCCTGATGCTAGAGGAAGGTGGGTAGCTCTTCCCTCTCTTCCTTCCGCCCCTGGTGCCTGCAGGGAGTTTGGTTTGGTGGCTGGAGAGGGTCTGAGAGGGCACGGAGTGGAGACAGAGCCTCAAACAGCGAGAAATTCGCTGCATAAAATGTTTGGGACTGAAGCCCCTTGGCTGTGGGGCAGCAGCAGGGCAGTTTTCCTGTGGGGCAGAGATCCCAGAGAGGATTTTCCAGGGGTTTTTGGTCGGTGTGATGGGATGACAAACCCCGAGAGCCTCGGCCCCGTGGGAGCAGGGATGTCCTCGGCGTCTGGGGCAGCTGCATCTTCACCTGCAGCGATTCCTGCGGGAATGCCCTGTGCTGGGGACAGTGTGACACTGTGTCCCCGCTTCAGGAGCCCTTCTCCCTTAGGGGTCCTTTATTCCTGGTGCTTTTGCAGCCCTGGAAGAGCAGAGTGGCTCAGAAACCTCAGGGAGCTGAGATTTCTCTGTCAGAGGATTTGTTTTGTACTCACCCTCCTGTCTCATCGTTCCACGTGGTGCCCTGTCAGCTGAGCGAGGGAGAAGGAGGAATTTCTGGACTGTGAGGAGACTCAAGTGTGAGAATTTGGGGTTTTTGTTGACCAGGCAGTGTGGTACAGTGTGGATCCACAGCTGCCTCAGTGCGTTCCGTGTCCCTTGCAGTGACCTCGTTTGGCTCTGCACTGAGACCTGGAGCTTTCATATGCTAAGGAGGAGTTAATATTGGGGATGAGAAGGAATTGGGATCAGGGATGTTGCTGCTAATGGTTGGAGACAGGATCCCAGCGCACGGCTGCTCTCGGGGCGCGGGATAATGAGCTGGGCTGCAGACGTGTTTTCATTTAACTAAGCCAAACAACAGGGAAAAAAAGCAGCAGCCTTTATTGGACTGCTGCCTCAAATTGAGCAGAAAATCAGCACCAAATGGGCATCCAGGAGCTGGAAGCCCAGGCCGTGTTGTTGACGTGTCTTCCCGTGAAGGACAATTGTTTACCTTGGCAACGGGAGGGTCGAGGCTCTGTCCCTGCCCTGCATCCTCCGGGCTTGGAGCTGGAGCACCATCCCCTCTCCGTGCTCTCTTTCAGTTTATTTTTCATCTCCCGAAGCCTCGCAGGAGTGGGAGGTAACCAAGGAGCAGAGGTCTTGGGGAGTGAGGGGAAAGTGGGAAAAGCCAGCGTGGAAGCGTTTCCTGCCAGCACAGCTCTGTGCAGGGGGTTTTGCTGCTCCCAGCGCTCAGGTTTTATTCTTGGCTTTGCCAAGAGGAGAAGGAGCTGAGGCGCTTTAGGGCTCTGTTGTTGGAGTTCAGTTAAGGTTGGAAAAGACCCCCGAGATCCTCGAGGCCCAGCTGGGCAGGGGTTTGGACCTGCTCCGTGTAGGAGGGCTCTGCAAACCCTCTGGGGAGGTTTTGGGGTCTCCCTCACTTTGGGGGAGCCTGTGCTCGGTGGGGATGAGGAATCCATCCCTCCCTGGGGCTGGAGGCACCAACCCCACGCAGCAGCAGCAGCAGCTTTGAATCCCCAGCAAACACTGAGTGCTGCTCCCTTTCCCTGCAGCTCTGGGGAGAGCAAGATTATCCTGCTTCCAGAAATAACCTCTCCCCGCCCCCTGCCTCCACCTCCTTTGCCAGGTGCCTTTCCAGGCAGCTGGGGAAGAGCTGGAGGCAGATCCCCGGTGCTGTGACACTTCCCTGCTGCTGGGTGGCACAGGGTGTCTCTGCCCTGACCCTGGCACCGGGCTGGGATGCTGTGGGTGAGTCCTGCACAGCCTCCTGCCCCTGCTGCTCGGGGGGACAGCTCTGTCCCTGTCCCTGTCCCTCCTGTGGGGAGGAGCAGGCTGGGAGCTGCTGCTCTGCCCCTGGTCCTGCCAGAGGTGCCCAATGGGTGACACAGGGGGACAAGTCCTGCTGGGGGGAGAGCGGTGCAGGGAGCTGCCTGTGTTGGAGGATGCTCGTGGAAATGCTGCTGCAGGCTTTGGGATGGATAAACTGGAGAGAAATCCACCAGGAAAAGAGCCCTGGGCAGTGAGTGACCCTGGGGCAGGGTGTGAGTGACCCTGGGGCAGTGAGTGACCCTGGCACTGCCCAGGGCAGGGTGTGAGTGACCCTGGGGCAGGGTGTGAGTGACCCTGGCACTGCCCAGGGCAGTGGGGAGGAGCTCTGAGCTGTTGCTGTGGTTGGTGAGAGGTCTCTCTTGGTTTGTTTTCCCTCCTGTCCCTGCACACCGGTGATCCCGGGGGCTCAGAACACACCCCCAGCTCCCTTCCCTCTCTGGTGGCTCCTGGCCGGTGCAGATCCAGGAGCTGGCGGGGGTTTGCTGGGGTTAAATTGGGACTGTGTCCCCGTGGGGACGGGCCTGTGTCGTGCTGCTGTCCCCAGGTAAAGCTGGCGGTTCCTCCCTGCCCAGGGAGTGAGCAGCGCTTTGTGCCAGCAGGCTCGGGAAGAGTTATTTCAGGATGGAGGGCTGGGCATGGGAAGGATTTTATTAATGATTTGCTGGGAGCAAGAAGAGGCCCAGCTGCCTGTTCCATTCATTTTTCAGCTCTGCACAATCTTTTTGTTCCCAAATCCGTTTCTTCCCTTTGCTTCTTTCCCCTTCCTTGCTCTTTCCCCTCCTCTTGGCATTTCTTTCTTCTCAAACCCTTTTCCCCTCCACTTCCTTTTCCATTCTTAATCCTCATCTCTCTCTCTCTCTCACACACACACATCCTTCTTCCTTCCCATTCCTCCTCCTCCCCAGTTCCTTCTCCTGGTCCCTGCCCTTCCTTGCCCAGCTCCCTCCCTCTCCCAGCTCCTGGGGAAGAAGACAATTTGAAGGTTTTCCGCTCTGCTCTCAGCTGAGAGGCTCCTTCCCCTCAAGCCAATCAATGGGAGCCTTTCAGCCCCACTGGGGCTTGGCAAACATGAGATCAATAAGTTATTAGCACCATTCTGTCAGCTGTAATGTGGAGATTGATCGGGGCCGGGGCTCCTGCTTGCTGCCTGGCACTTCCCCAGCCTGATAAAGATGACAGATTAAGGGAATAAGAAAAAGGAATTAAGGAGTCTGGCTGTCAAAGCTGTCACGGGCTGGAGGAGCAGTGGGGTTTTTTTTTCAGGGGCTGAATGAGTGCAATTGGACATTTCAATGGTGCTAAGGGGGTGCAGCACCACCAGCAGCTCTGCTGGGAATCGCTGTCCTCGGCCTTCCCCTGCTGAGAAGACGCTTTGGAAGGGGCAGCCAGGGAGGTGGAGCAGCTGCTCTGGGTCCTGGAGGCCACCCAGGAGCCTGCAGGGGCACAGGGGTGCTGTTCCTGCCTCCACAGTGACAGGTGACATCCCCCTGTGCCAGAATTGGTGCCATTCTCACAGCTTTTTAGCACAGAGGGAGAAGCTGGGGCCAAACAAAGCTTTGCCCGAGAGGTGTGTGGTCACAGAATCCCAGACTGATGGGAAGGGAACTTAAATCCCACCCAGAGCCACCCCTGCCATGGCAGGGACACCTCCCAGTGTCCCAGGCTGCTCCCTGGACACTGCCAGCGATGGGGAATTCATAACCTGTCTGGCTTAGGTCTCTGATTTATCAAACTCCCTCCTCCTCTTGCCTTTCCCACTGGAACCTGCTCCTTTCCAGGCAGGAAAACGAGCCTCCAAAAGGCCTGGACTTCCAGCCCACTCTCCCAGCTGCGTTCTTTAAATCTTCCCTGAAAGAAAGTTGAGATTCACAAGTTTGTGATTGCTAAAAAGCCTCTCTGCAGCGTATAAAATTAATTCAGATCTCTCTCTTAAGTGCAGTACATCCTTTCCGTGAGCGTTTTTCATACTATGAATATTTACCACCTTTCTGTGGCTTCGGTGCATGCTGCAAAAATGAATTTTGTGAGAACCTGGGAGCCAGGGGGGTGTTGGAGCACCTTCCCCAGCAAACAGCCTCGTCCCAGGCAGGCAGCAGGACGGCTCCAGCATCGCCTGCACCTCCCTCTGTCCCGCTCCCTGGGATCAGAAACGCTGCACGCTCCCTTCGGGTGCTTCGCTGCCGCTGGGGAGGTGGGCTGCGAGGGGCTGTGCAGCTGGGGAGGGGGATCCAGGCTGCTCCCCGTGCCCAGCAGAGGCTGGCTGCTGTGCTCAGCCCCTTTTTCCTGCGGTTATCCGGTATTTGGGGACGGGGACACCGAGGCAGCCTTTGGGGTGCTCCTGTGGGGTGCACTGGGGTCAGAGTGCTGCTGGGCCCTGGCTCTCCCTGCAGCCCTCCTCTGCTGCTGAGGGCACTGGCTGCACAGCCAGGCTGAGCCAGAGTGCTCCCAAAGTGAGGGCTCTGGAACCGTCCCAGGATCCCAAATCCCAGAAGCTGCTTCCCTGCCCCCAGCCTCCCCAATAATTATTTTTCCCCCCATTCTCGTTGCCCTCAGTTAAATGCTGCCCCGTTATTCCCATGACCTCGTGCTTCCCCCTGCCTTTGTTCCCTGGATTCCCGCTGGCCGGGGCCGGTGCCGATGGATGCGCGGCCGGATCCCGCTCTCCCAGCTTTTGTTGGGAGCAGCTCTGGGCCTGCTGAGCCCCAGCACGCCGGGGCAGCTCCTCACAAAAGCCCGTGGCTGGGAAAGGGAGTCCCCAGGGTGTCCCCAAAGCTGTTGTGTGGGACACGGGGACGGGAGGAGCCGGGATGGAGCGATGGAGCTCTGAGCGGAGCCTGTGCCAGAGGAAAACGGGGAGATGCTGCCAAGACATCTCAGACTGCCCAGTGGGGATTGTCAGCCTCAGGGCTGCAGTTAAGAGCAAGGGAGGATGTTTTTCCCCCTCTGAAAGTAACGGGAAGGAGGTGGAAGAGGGGCTCTGGTCCCGCTGGATGCCGGCTGGCCCGGCCTGGGTGGTTTCCCGTGGAAGTTGGCTCCGTTCTCTGTTTACTCAGGGCTTTGTGGTCCAAGAAGCTTTCAGAGCAGCCCCAGTGCTGTGGATGGGAGCGTGAGATAGGTCTCCATCTCTTCCCGTGCTGCTGGAGCAGGAGCACAGTGCTGAGGCATTTGGTCCAGTCCCTCGGCTGAAACTGGGACCCTTTGCAGCCCCTGCAGGGAAAACCACGTGAGCACCTCAGTGATCTCCAGGAGCCCCCCGTGCTCAGCCCTCCCCAGGGGCGTCCTTGGTGCAGGTTCCCTCTGAAGAGTGGGATAAAGCCCCTCTGTCTTTGGGGAAGCCGAGGGATAGGTTTTCTAATCTCCCCAGACTTAGGCTCCCAAGTCCTCTCCTGAAAGCTGATCAGGAGGCTTGGGGATCTTAGATGTGGTGGTGAGGATGACTCCTAAGCCAGGCAGCTCTGCTGAGTGCGGGGAGGCTGAGGATTAGAGCAGGGCAGGAGACAGAATAACCCCCGAGGCTGGCTGCCACGCCAGCTGGCTCACGGGGCCGTGCCCACATCCTTTCCCCTGCTGCTGCAGAGCCTGAGCTGAGCAGGGCACAGAAGTGCTGTCCTGCTCCAGCTGCTGCCCAGCCCTGCCTCCAGGAGCGCAGCAGGTGAGTGCTGGACCTCCCGTGAAAGAGGGGAGGGAAAAAATTCCGCTCTGATTTCTGCGGCTTTGGGGGAAATGCTCCACTCGGTCCCCAAATCCTCCCTGTGGGTCACAGCAGGAGCCTGGGATGTGATGTGGGCTCTGGGGGTGTGTGGGAGGCCTGGCTGAGGGTTTTGTGCTCGGGGCTGTGCTGTGCTGTGCTGGTGGCTGGGGGTGCTCACCTTCCCCCAGCCCCCTTCCTGCTGTTACAGCCCGGCCTGGCTTCATAACTCGGCAGTTCCACTGATAATGTCTTTCATTTTCAGCTGTAATATTAAAAACTGCCCTGATTTGGCTTCCTTTCAACTGCAGTGCTTTGAAAGGCAGGGCAGAGGAGGCACAAGCAGGGATTTGGGGGACAAAACCCCAACTTCCCTGCCCATCCTCCCAGGTGGACCTTGCCCTCTGCAGGTGCCTGGGCTGAGCAGAATCTGCCCTGGGGCGTTGTGTCCACGGGCAGCAAGGCACCAAAGGCACAGCCCGGCTCTGGCAGGTGGTGAGACGTGCAGGAGCTGCTCTGCCAGCTCATCTGCAAAGCGTTTTGGTGCTGCTGCTGCAGAGTCGGGGGAGATGGCAGTGCCCGCTCCCGTCTCCGGGGGCTCGCAGGGCTCGGGCGGGTGCAGGTGGAGATGCAGGGCTGCCTGGGGCTGCAGGGCCCTCGGGAAGGGCTGGGCAGGAGCAGCTGGGCTGGCAGAGCTGTGCACTGAGCAGGTGAGGAGGAGAAGACGGGTGCTGTGAGGCCCTACCCCGGGAGCTGGCAGTTAATTGCGACCTGCCTCATCTCTGCTCTCAGCTCAGGGAGCAAACGTGGGGTTTGAGTCCTTAAAACACCCAGGAAATTGGAGTTCAGTGCTGTGCTCTGCTCCTGGCTCAGCACGTTTGGGGTCGGTTGTTGTGACGATCTTTGTGCTGCTCTTTATTCCCCTCTCCTCGCTTGCTGCACCTCTTGTTTAGTCCCCGCACTGCTGGGGCCAGAGGCGTCTCTGCCACACTGCAGGGCTTTGCCTGAACGGAAGAAATTAGTAAGAAAAAGAGGAAATGTTTCATTCTGAGATGTCACAGGAAAACTGCCGGGGGGCAGCCCAAATCCGGCCCCGGTGGGACTGGGGACGAGGGGGCCGGAGAGGCCGGGAGGATCCCTGGGGATAAATGTGGGATCTCTCCGGGGGGAATCTGCAGGATCCTGTCCCTCCCAGTGTCGGGTGTCACACCTGGCTGCTGCCCTGCAGGGCTCCGTTCAGAGTTCAGAGTTCCTGTCTGGGGCTGGCCCAGCCCCGGGCACCTGGCTGGGAAGGGATGGGGCTGCTGACCTGTGGGGGAATGGCATGGGAATGGCTGGGAAAATCTGGGAATGGCATGGGAATGGCTGGGAAAATCTGGGAATGGCATGGGAATGGCTGGGAAAATCTGGGAATGGCATGGGAATGGCATGGGAATGGCTGGGAAAATCTGGGAATGGCATGGGAATGGCTGGGAATGGCTGGGAAAATCTGGGAATGGCATGGGAATGGCTGGGAAAATCTGGGAATGGCATGGGAATGGCATGGGAATGGCTGGGAAAATCTGGGAATGGCATGGGAATGGCTGGGAAAATCTGGGAATGGCTGGGAATGGCATGGGAACGGCTGGGAAAATCTGGGAATGGCATGGGAATGGCTGGGAAAATCTGGGAATGGCATGGGAATGGCATGGGAACGGCTGGGAAAATATGGGAATGGTACGGGATTGGTATGGGAATGGCATGGGAATGGCTGGGAAAATCTGGGTATGGCATGGGAATGGTATGGGAACGGCTGGGAATGGCATGGGAATGGTATGGGAATGGCATGGGAATGTCAGGGAATGGCATGGGAATGGTATGGGAATGGCATGGGAATGTCAGGGAATGGCAGGGAATGATATGGGAATGGCATAGGAGTGGCCAGGAATGCCAGCTGAGAATAGGTGGAAATAGCCAGCAATAGCTGGGAATGGTTTGGAATGGCAGGGAATATCTGGGAGTGGCTGGGAATATCTGGGAATAGCAGGGCCCCGAGCGAGTGTCTGCCGGCAGATGGGCCCGGGGGTGGGGATGAGCAGCGGGAGGGAAGCAGGGATGGGGGAACGAGGAGCTTGGCAGAGCTGTGAACGCAAGGAATCTTCACCGCTCGCATTCCAAGTGCTGTCACACGGAGCCCGTGCTCCTGTCACCAGCTCTTTTCCATGGAGACTCCTCTGCCTCCCGCCCGGGCTGGGAGGGGCCAGCGGAGCAGCGGGGACTCGGGATGTGCCAAAGCCGCAAATCCGGGCCGGGAGCGGTTCCGTGGAGGAGCGGGATGTGGGAGCTCGGCCCGCAGCGCCGGGGGTGCGGGGTGACGCTTCCAGGAAAATGATGGAGCGTTCCAGGGGAGGGAGCGCCGGGGGTGCTCCCTGCCCAGGTACCGCCCGGCCTGGGGGGCTGAGAGTGCTGTGGAGAGGTAAACTGAGGCAGGGGCAGTGAGAACGTTGCAGCACCTGGGCTGTGAGGTGCTGAGAGAGCTCCCGGCGCTGTCACCGCCGCTCCTGTCCTTCCCTGCCTTTCCCCGCTTCCCTCTGCTCGTCCTGGGCTCTGCGCCTCTGCGCGTCCCCCGTGCCAGCCGTGCTCAGGGGTTTGGTGTCAGGCCGACTTGGGAGCCAGCCCCTGCTCTTTGCAGCCCTGAAATGCCCTGGAACCGGGCAGAGGCACCTGCCGGGGCTGCTCTGCTCAGCCCTGGGCTCTGATCCCGGTAAATCCCTGCCACGGCAGCAGCCCGGGCTGCTCGGCTGCGCTCCGAGTGATGGGGGGTGATGCTGAGTGCAGGGGACAGTCGCTGGGCTGGAAATGTCCCCTGGAACAGCGACAATGTTGTTGTTGTTATAAACAGGACCGAGGGGGTTTGTAACCTTCCTTAACCCCCGCGTTCCGGGCAGATTGCAGCCGCCGGGCCGTGTTTGGGCAGATCCAATCCGTCCTCACTCAAATCTGCTGCTTGTTTGTGAGGATTTGGTTTTTTAAATTTTTTTTTTTCCCCCTTTCTTTTAAGATGCTGAATCTTTAACAAGCCCTTGATAGATGAGAATTTGATGCTTGCAGTGGCAAACAGGCTCTTCCTTCCTGCCCATATGCACCATCATGCTTTCAGTTTCTCCAGCGTTATTAGGGGAGGATATTGATTCGAAATCTGCTCGGGGACGCTGTAATTGTGTATTAGAGATTTGGTGTTGCTTCGGAGGGCTGCAGTAATGCAAAAGGCTTGAGTGTTTCCGTGCAATCCAGAGGGGGAAGATTGCTGAGGACCTTGAGGTTTTGAAGGAGGAGGGGGGAGGGAGGGGGAGAGACTGAGAGAGAGAGAGAGAGAGAGACAGAGATACTGTGGTAGGAAGATTCAGAGATCTGTTGTGCTTTTTTTTTTTTCTTTTTCTTTTTTTTTTTTCCCTGTGTTGTTTTTTTCCAACCCTTCCTCTCCCCCAGTTGCTTTGCATCAGGGCATGAAAGGAGTGGAAACACCGGGGGGACAAAAGGCACCAGAGCAAATGATGAAACTCAGTAAGGAAATCAACTGGATTCAGAATTTATGGCTGGAAAACGTTGCATTGATCAGAGTATGAATAGTCATTATGTGCTTTTGGGCTGCGTGATTAGGAAAGCAGATCAAGGCTCTCAAGATGATGATTTCTCTTTTTACTTTCATTTTTTTTCTCTCTCTCTGCTCGTAATATCAGCGTGTGTGTGTGTGTGTCTGCGTGTGTGAGAGAGCAGCAAAATACCAAAAGTGTCTCTGGTCGCTCCTGCAAAGAGGAAAGTGCAGCCTTCTCTGACACTCAGCTTTCTCATCTCTCTCCCAGATGAAATTTTAGGCAAGAGAAGAGTATGTTCTCCCAACAGCAGCAGTGAGTGTCCTTTAGAGAGCAAGAAAGCCCGAAGTGAGTCCCCGAAGGGTAAGTGCTGCTTCTCCCTCCCCCATCCCCTTCCCCTTTCTTCTCCTTTCCCCTGAGTGGAACTTAATTGAAATTAAGAGGGAGGGCTGTGGGCTGGGAGCTGTGTCTGGCACTGGGGGTGCAGGAGGAGGCGACCAGGGCTCTGTTTTTCCTTTATCTCCTCGGAGGGAACCTTGCAGGGCGAGAGAGGGATTGCCTCTTAATTACAGTAATTGCTTGATGATTAAAAAAAAAAAACAAAAACAAACCAAAACCAAAACAAAGCAGGCTGCAGCCTTCGAGGTGGATTTTTGGGGTGTTCCTACCCTTTTTATTTTTCAGGCAGAATGTCTTGATTACACGTTTAATATGAAAGGTACACACGGGCTTATCGTGCTGGCATCTGCTCCTTTAAAGGGAAAAAAAGGAGCCTGTCAGGGAGAATGGGGCTGCTGAGTTTTCTCTTATGCATTTATGGCACTGTTCCTATAGAGATGGAATCTGCAGAAGGTTTCTCTGGTTAGGGTTTAGTTTGTTGGGGTTTTCTTGGTGGTTTTTTTTTTTTGTTGTTGTTGGTTGGTTGGTTGGTTGAGTTTTTTTGGGTTGTTGTTTTTGGGGTTTTTTTTTAAATCTCTTGGTTTGCCTTCCAGTTCTTTCCTGTAAACACGATTTTTAAACTTCTTTACGACCTGCAAAGTGGGATGGGTAATGGAGCCTGCAGTTAATGAGTTTGTCTCCAGGTTGAGTAAATGAGGTTTTGCAGCCCTTTACTTAAAGGCTTTGTTGTTAATATCAGACTAATTAGCTGTCAGTAATACCCACCTCCATCCCCAGAGTGCTTAAACCTGCACTCTGGCCACTGAAAATAAAAACCCAGAGCAGAGCGGAGTGTGAGGCTGGGTCCTGCTCCACGGGCTTGGGGTCAGCTGAGCTCCTCCCGGCGGATTCCCAGTCCCCATCCAGGAATGTCGGGGGCACTGTGAGCAGTTTGTCCTGGCCCAGACCACATCCTTCATACTCTGCGTGGTGGGGATCCATTGCGGGCACCTGTCCTGCACCCTCCTCGCACAGAACCTTCCTCTTTCTTCCCTGCCTGTGCCCAGATGTTGATCTGAAGGCAGAATTCTCTGGGAGGATGCTGAGTGCTGCTGTCACTCTCTGGAAAATACCAAATCCTCTCTTGGATGTAACCCTTCGCTGCCCGTGAACTCTTTCGTAACAGCAGAAATGCCTCAGATTTCACTGGGAGCGCTTTAAGCTGCTCCTCTTGATGTTTTCCTTGATTTTTTTTCCCGTCTGCTCTATCCCTGCTATCCCTGAGATGTTTCTGGTGGCTGTGCAGGTGAGTTCCAGATCTGTTTATGAACCCTTCCATGGGTTCATGAGCAGATTTGTTCCATCAGGCGTGAGGCTCCTGGGACACATTTCCGATTTTGCTGTCCCTGCTGAGGCTGTGCCCCTCGTAATTCCCAGTCTGTGACTGAGAACTGGAGCAGACCCTGCGTGGCCTGGCTGGGAATGGGCTGAACTTTAACCAGGCCACGTGAAACCAGGGGATTGCCTTTGGATTCATCCTAAAAAAGTGCCCAAGCTGGCGCAGGTGGATGGTTTTGGCATGGGAGCATTGGGGTCAAGTGATCTCATTCTGTTCAGGGTGAGGAGCCCTTGGCTCTGCAGGAAGCACTCAGGATCCAAATCCTGCTCCTTGGCTCCTGAGTTTCAGGGATTCCCCCAGCTTTTTAACAGAGGGGCTCCCAGGAAGCCCTGAATAACGCAAAGTTTCATTTTCTACTCCTGCTTAGAGGGGAGACAGAGTGGAAATTCGGAGCTGGGGCTTTTGCCGATGTCCCACTGTATTTTATTAAATCCTTGGGGAGCCCCTGTTCCCTCCAGAGCTGTGCAGGAATTTTAGGCCAGGCTGTGCTGATGCTGGAATTCCACTGGAATAGTGAGGGGCTGAGGTCTCTGTGCTTTGGAGCTGTTTTTGGTGTGAAAAGGGGGTGACAGGGGTGGCACAAGGTTTGTGTCCTAACCCTCAGCAGAGCGGGGAGCTCCCATCCTGCTGTGATCCAGCAGCATCCCTGTGCCGTGGGGAAAACACAATCCCTGTGTTCCCAGCTCTGCCTGGAAACAGAAACCTTGTGTGGCAATCCATTCCCAAAGGGATGGGCCCTGCTGGCTGCTCCCCTGGGCTTTGGGAGCTGCTGCTGCAGCTTTGGTGCATCCACCTGGGGATTTGGGAGCGGGAAGGGGAGCGAGGACTGGCTGGAATTCAGGATCCCATCAGCCCCACGTGTCCTGCCAGGGCTGCAGCATCTCCTGGGACCCCTTCTCCTGCAGCCTGGTGGTCCCGTGCCTCGTGTGGGTGCTGCTCCTGCGCCTCCTGCATCCCCGGGGTGGTGACGGGCTCCAGGCAGGATCTGCCCCTCTGCAAACCATCCCAGGCAGGATCTGCTCCTCTCCATCCCACACCGACCCTGGGAGCAGCTCTGGCTTGGGCACAGCTGGTCTGGGTCTGGAGGAGCCTCTGGAAGAGGAGCCCTTGGACGAGGAGCAGTGGCCCCGTGGCTCAGCTCCCGCTGCCGTGGCCGCTCCTGCTGGGGTGAGGAGAGCAGAGGTGGCCAAGGAAATCACCGCTGCTCCCTGCCTGAGCAAAAAAACACCTGTAGGGCTGGGAAGGCTTGCGGGGGGATGCAGCCTTCCCTTCCCTTCCCTTCCCTTCCCTTCCCTTCCCTTCCCTTCCCTTCCCTTCCCTTCCCTTCCCTTCCCTTCCCTTCCCTTCCCTTCCCTTCCCTTCCCTTCCCTTCCCTTCCCTTCCCTTCCCTTCCCTTCCCTTCCCTTCCCTTCCCTTCCCTTCCCTTCCCTTCCCTTCCCTTCCCTTCCCTTCCCTTCCCTTCCCTTCCCTTCCCTTCCCTTCCCTTCCCTTCCCTTCCCTTCCCTTCCCTTCCCTTCCCTTCCCTTCCCTTCCCTTCCCTTCCCTTCCCTTCCCTTCCCTTCCCTTCCCCCTCGGTGAGCTCTCCGCGGATCAAAGGCAGCCCGTGTCAAGCGGAGCAGAACGCTCCTGTGCACATGGCAGCGCCAAGGAGCCGGGCTGTGCCGGCAGCGCCCCGGGAGACGATTCCCCGCTGAAAGCCTCGCTCCTGCGGGGCTGGAGAGCTCCTTCCCACCGCCTCCAGACGCGGAATGCGGCGGAAAGGGAAAATCGGGGAGAGCGTTCCGGTTCCCGGCGGAGCGGCTGAAAAATCCGTCTGGTAGGGAGGCTGGGGGAGGTTGGAAAGCCGGCTGGATGGAGAGCTGGAAAACACACGTAGGGAACAGCCCGGGGCTCGGCCCTGCGCTGGGGATGAGCTCACAGCTGCTGTTGCTGCTGCCGAGCTCCTTTCTGGGCCATTGGAACCACCCCAAATCCTGGCTGTGCCTGTGCTGAGCAGTTCAGCTCCAGCCCGTGTCCCTTGTCCCTCTCCTTTGGGGGACATCCCGGTGCCGGTCGCTTTGGCAGCTGTCCACTGGGCCACGGGAGGAAAGGAGGTTTTGGTTCTTGCTGGCAGCATCGCTGCCCCCACAGCCAGGCTGCTGAACCTGGGAAGGAGGAGAAGCCCTAAAGCTGCTGGGCCCTGGCCCGGGTTCACTGCAGGTCCTGGAGCTCAGACTGGGGCTGAACAAAGAGAACCTTGGCCTGTCGTGGGTTTGTTTGCAGGACAGGAGGGCAGGATGGACAGGCTGGGTGCTCCTGTCTTGTCTGGCATTGCCTGGAGAGGACGAACCTGCGAAAATGTCCTGGGGAGGTTGTGAGATGTCCTTGGCTCTGTGCCGAACCCGAGGGCCCGTGCCAGCAGGACCCTGCGGAGGGTGGGAGGTGGCAGAGCGGGGCTGGGGTGCCCAGGGGGCTGTGCTGGGCGTGCAGAGGGCCCAGCAGATGCCTGGCGTGGCTCTGCCTCCCCAGGCCTGTGCCAGAGTCCATTTCACACCTGGCGGCTGCAGGAGATTTGGCGAGATCAGACTCCCGCATTACCCCTGGTAATGACAAAAGCAGACAGCAAAGCTCCAGCAAAGCTGGAATTACTGCTGGCTGAGTCATGTGAAATCTTCCAAGTTTTAAGCGTGGAAATCCAGCCTTTCCCTGGATTCCTCCTTGCTCTTAGCCTCCCCTCACCACCCCCATTCTCCCTCCCCTCCTTGCACCTGAAATCTGCTCTGCGGCTGATCCGATAGAGTTTATGGTAATTAAGTGTTATTAAATCCCCTCCTCCCTCCCTTTTTTTGCTCTAATGACACAGCTGTGGGGGCAAAAATGAAAAAAAAATATCGGTGTTTTTCTAAATCAGGTCTGTGGCTTTGCTCCTTAGACCTTTGGGTAAGAGCATCAGGAGGGAACTGAAACCGTGAGCTGCTGCATCCCTGGAGGAGGAGGAGGAGGAGGGAATCCTCCCTGCTGGGGAGGAGACCTGGAAGGGAATTCTGCCCTCTGCTCCCTCCCCTGGTGCTTCCATTGTTTGGGGTGGGACTGAGGGGCAGCACGGCTGTTCCCAGAGCAGCCCCTGCCTTTGGGGTCTGGATTTTGGGGTGGGGGGACCCAGGGCAGAGTGGGAACCTCCCAGAGCAGCCCCTGAGCGCGGGATGTGCACGGGAGCAGATGTGTGTCACTGGGACAGCCCTGGCTGGGCTGGAGCTCAGCTGGAATCGTTTCCCTTTGGGGCCTGGATGCAGCTCTTTGGGGCTGAAATGTTGTGCAGCTCAGACTCTGCCATTACTATTGTTATTGTTATTATTAACATTAACGTTATTTATCGTGATCATAATTACCATAATTATTGTTGTTACTATCATTCTCGTTACTCGTCATCCATTGTTATTTATTTCACATCCTATTTTATTATTGTTTTATTATTATTGGGGTGATGAGATGACGATGATGATGATGAGATGATGATGATGATGATGATGATGATGTTCCCCCCCTGTATTTTGGGGAGGGGGTGTTGGTGTCCCTGACCCCCTGTGGAAGCTGCATCCCCGAAGGCCGAGCCCCGTGTGCCGGGCTGTGCCGTGGGTTTGGTGTCACACAGAGCAGCTCCAGCCCCGGAGCTGCCTCATTTCCCAGCCCCACGGTGTCGGGGCCGTCCCCGCCCGCCCCACACTCACCTGTCCCGGTGGGACCCCTCCTCTCGCCGTGCCGGGGACCCGCAGCGCTCCCAGCGTGCCAGGTGCCCCCGCGGTGGCTTTGTCCTGCCCCGGGGCTCGGGGCTGCTCCTGTCCCTCCCCAGCAGCGCGGTGGGTCCGTGATGTGATCCTGCCGCCCCCTCCCCTCCCCTCCGCCTGCCCAGGCTGGGAGTTCCTCTCCGCTAATGAAAAGGCTTTGCCTGTGGGAAAGATCCGAGATAAAATAGTGTTGGAGCAGCCAAGGCGGAGAGCAGTAATTACTGAGAGCTGTGCTTACAGTAAACACAAAACCCCTGCGGTTTCCTCTGCTGCCAGCCAGCCCAGGATCCCTCCTGCCCCGCTCCCGGAGCTGCAGACATTCCGGGAACGGGACGGGGAGGGGACACGGGGGTGGCCTCAGGGCGCTTGGGCACCACAGGTGGGGAACAGCCCGCGCTGAGATGTCCCTCTGAGGGCTGGGCAGGTGTCAGGGCTGTCCCTGGGGTGTGTCACATTGTCCCTGGGGTGTGTCACCGTCCCCTGGGGTCTGTCACACTGTCCCTGGGGTGTCACACTGTCCCTGGGGTGTGTCACCATCCCCTGGGGTGTGTCACCATCCCCTGGGGTGTCACACTGTCCCTGGGGTGTGTCACCATCCCCTGGGATGTGTCAGCACAATGGAGAGCTGTGGAAATTGGCGCTGATGTCCCTTTACCCCTTTCCTCTGTCTTTCACAAGGCAAGGCAAGTTCACGTTCACGGAATCACCAGGCTGGAAGAGACCTCCAAGATGATCGAGTCCAACCCAGCCCCAACACCTCAACCCAACCCTGGCACCCAGTGCCACATCCAGGCTTTGTCTGAACTCACCCAGGGGTGGTGACTGCACCACCTCCCCGGGCAGATCATCCCAGGACTTTAGCACCCTTCCTGGGAGACACTTTTCCCTGATATCCAGCCTGTATTTCCCTGGGCACAGCCTGAGGCTGTGTGCCCTCGTCCTGCCAGCGCTGCCTGGAGAAGGAGGCCGGCCCCGCTGACGCCGCGCTTTGTTCCCGCAGAGAACTCGCAGACGGCGGTGCTGGAGGAGGCCGTGGCGCAGATGACCCCGGAGGAGCACTACAGGCGCATGATGTCGGCCCTCAACGAGCACGGCGCCTTCGAGGAGCAGCAGCAGCAGCGCCTCTACCAGCTGGCCAACAGCATGGCAGTGCCCAGCCATGGAGGTAGGGCTGCCACGGGCCCTGGCTGGGGGTGTCCCCGAGCCCTGGACTCGTTTGGGGTGCGTTTGGGAGAGGTTCCTGAGCCCTGGAGTCATTTGGGATGGGTCTGGGAGATGTCCTCAAGCTCTGGACTCAACTGGGAGATGTCCCTGAGCCCTGGAGTCATTTCAGATGGGTCTGGGGGATGTCCCCGAGCCCTGTGTGCACTGAGGGCTGGACAGGCTGCAGTGCGGGGTGTTTGTCGTGCCCTGGGTCCCCGTGGTGCTGCAGGGGTTCCTGCAGAGCCTTTCTCCGTCTCTGTGGAGGAACGTCCCCTCGGCCACGGGGAGATGCTGATTCCTCCATGGCCATCCCTGGGGATGGGATGGGCTTTTCCTGCCTGGAATGGAGCACACCAAGGCTCTGTGCCTTGCAGGGGAGCTGAGGGGGCCCTTGTCTTGTCTCAGGAGTTTGTGTCCATCTGGATTTTGGGAATCTCTGGAGCTCGGAGCTCGGGTTGTGGTGTGGAGCACAGGGGGGAGGCGCTGGCAGTGCCAGACACTCCTGGCATTTCGGGATGGGAGTGCTGAGGTGATGCTGCTGCCTTCTCCTGGGGCTGGAGCACTGTCTGGGGGTCCTGCGGGGACGGGATCAGTCCCTCACGGACTGAGGGGTGGCTGGAAGGTTTTCTCAGGGTTTGAGAGAGAGCTGGCTGGATCCAGCACATCCTGGGCTGTGCCTAAAGGGGCACCAGCGTCACGAGCGTCCCTGCACAGGTGCAGCATCCCTGCGCAGGTCCTTGCTCCTCCCCTGCCCACAGGTGAGCAGAACCTGCTGGCACTGGCCCAGTTTGCCCCTGAGCAGAGCCGTGCCCGGGTCCTGTCCTGCAGGGAGGCAACTCAGCAGGATCAGGCAAAGCCAGGGCCTGGCAGAGCTGCTGCTGCTGTTCCTGAGGGGCAGAGCCACGCCAGGGTCTGTCCCTGTCCCTGTCCCTGTCCCTGCCTGGCTGAGGAGCACGGGCAGCCTCAGCAGGGCATCAGCCAGAGCTGCAGGAGAATCTCTGGCCCGGAGTGTAAATCCCCAGGGCTCCTTGTTAGGTTAATGAAGAGGCTGTCTTCTTTTCCACTCTGTTTGATTTGATTGGCTTCTCTGGGGGCTGCAAGGCGATTGCTGTGGAGGAAGGATTTGCTTATCAGCAAAGGCCCGGCACAAACCTGCCCCAGCCCGGGGTGGTGCCAGGCACTGCAGAGCCCCTGCAAGCTCAGCTCCTGGCTGAGGGGCACAGCTGAGAGTGCCACAGCGACCTGTGGGGACAGGGTGTGACAAAAGGGTGGCACCGGCACGTGCTGGATGTCCAGCCGTGGCTGGAGCCCACGGACACGGCCAGGGGACACACGGACGTGTCCGTCCCACCAGTGTGTGCTGGGGCACAGCTGCGTCACCCCCTTGCCACAGATAACGAGGGGAGCTCGTTACCTCGAGAGCCCCGCGTGTTTTTATGGTGACACTCAATTGTCTCGCTAGCATTGGTTGGGGGTTTTGGGGTGGGCAGGGGGGAGAAGGAGCCTGCACAGCCAGCCCCGCTCGGGGAACACTGACAAGACAAAACTTGGGGTATTTTTGGATCAGCTCCACGCCACAGGGCTCTGGTCGGGATATAAATTATTAGTGCGAGTACAAAGCGCAGTTTATCTGCAGGCTCACATGGAGGCACCAATAACATTAATAATTTAAAAAATGTTAATAATTTAGAATTTTTTTTTAATTGCTTTTCAGCCCCCCCCCCCCCCCCGCCTCGCCCCCCTCCCTCCTCCGCCCCCGTTCTCCCAGTGGCATTCATCCCACATTCTGAATTCAGTCTGTCTCCGTGCCTGGAACCTCCATCCGCCAGCGTCCCACTGTCAATCAATCTGATTTCCCAACTGTCAGAGTGCAGGATTGTAAATAACAGATCCTCGGGGGGGTCCGGGCAGCGGGGAGGGGAGGAGGGGGACGGGGAGGGGGCTGCGTGCGGGGGTTGTTGCGGTCACCCAGGATCAATGTGGCTCCTGCAGCTGGCTGCACGCCAGCCTTCTAAATTACAGCCGCCGTGGCAATCAGGAGTGACCCGGCTTTTTCAGATAATTAATTTATAAACATTGGAAGGCTGCACGGTCTCCCTGGCTCGGAGGATTCTCTGGGCCTCTGCTGTGCTCTGATGGTGTTTGGCTGCTCCCTGCGTTCTCGTGCAGTTCGCAATTGTCGTTCCAGCGTTTGTCCCCTCGGCCTGGGGACGGGGGCAGGAGCGTGGGCAGAAATCGGGGCGCTGCTGTCCCCTTCCTGCCAGCAGGAACAGCGGCTGTGGGGACGTTCTGACCCCAGCACGGGGCTCCGGCCCCGACCATCACCGAAATGTTTGAGGCTGTGGGTGATGGGGCTCAGGCTGGGCTGGGCACAGCTTAGTGCCAGGCTGGGATTTCCAGAGCTGAAGGAGAAGGGAAAAAGGTGGGAAAAAGGACAGGGAGATGGGAAGTGTGGCATTAGCAGGGCTGAGCAGTGCTCCTGCCGGGATGAGGCTTTACAATCCAGCTGTGGGGAGAGGTGGATGGATGGGAGGGCTCTGCGGGGTCACTGCTGGATGTGATGCTGCCCAGGCTGTGCTCAGGGAGATAAATCCGCCCCTGCTGCTCTCCCCAGCTGTGTTTTGGTTTCCTCTGGCGGGCTGGGGCAGGGTGATGGTGTCAGGGAGGTTTCCTCCACAGGGATGTTTCCTGTGCACCCGCGAACGGCAGCAGAGGCTCTGGGGTGGGACGAGAGCTGTGTGCAGGGGGGTCACACAGACACCAAGGGACTCCCGGGGCTTCACCGGGAGAGGGCAGCCCCTGGGAGAGCCTGGGCGCCCTGGGCACGGCTGTCCTTGTCACTCCTCATTCCCTGAGGCCGGGGCGGTGGCGCACGGGCTGTACCCGCGTCCCCTGCCCCTCCTCGGCGGCTGCTTGGGGGGTTCTGGCCCTGCCTGCTGTGGGGCAGCCTGGCTGCCCTGAGCCCCCTGCACGGCAGGGGCTGTGCCGGTGTCACTGCACGGGTGTCACTGCACGGGTGTTACTGCACGGGGTCAGTGCAGGGTGTCAATGCACAGGTGTTACTGCACGGGGTCATTGCAGGGTGTCACTGCACAGGTGTTACTGCACGGGGTCAGTGCAGGGTGTCAATGCACAGGTGTTACTGCACGGGGTCATTGCAGGGTGTCACTGCACAGGTGTTACTGCACAGGGTCATTGCAGGGTGTCACTGCACAGGTGTTACTGCACGGGGTCAGTGTAGGGTGTCACTGCATGGGTGTCACTGCACGGGTGTTACTGCACGGGGTCAGTGCAGGGTGTCACTGCACGGGTGTTACTGCACGGGGTCAGTGTAGGGTGTCACTGCACAGGTGTTACTGCATGGGGTCAGTGTAGGGTGTCACTGCACAGGTGTTACTGCACGGGGTCAGTGTAGGGTGTCACTGCATGGGTGTCACTGCACGGGGTCAGTGCAGGGTGTCACTGCATGGGGTCAGTGCAGGGTGTCAGTGCAGGGTGTCACTGCATGGGGTCACTGCAGGGTGTCACTGCAGGGTGACATGTCATTGCAGGGTGTCACTGCACGGGTGTCAGTGCATGGGTGTCACTGCAGGGTGTCACTGCACGGGTATCACTGCATGGTGTCACTGCAGGGTGACATATGTCATTGCAGGGTGTCAATGCACGGGTGTCACTACACAGCTGTCACTGCAGGGTGACACGGGTCTCAGGTGACACTGCAGGGTGACACGGGTCTCAGGTTCTGCCGGGGCACTGCAGGCTCAGTGAGGGCTGCCGTTCTCTCTGAGCCGCCGTTCTGTCCGGGTGGAGCTGTGCTGGGGCCGGGAGCAGGGTCCCCTTGTGCCCCCCCAGCCCCGCCCGGTCCCCGCAGAGCCCCGATACCCTCGGCAGTGGCGGAGGGGACACGGCGGGACGGGGCAGGTGCCAGCGCGGCTCCGCTCGGCACCGACCGGGAGAGGGAGTTTGGGGAATGCCTCCCTCCCCTCCTGCTCTCCTCGCATCCATCCTTCCCTCCCTCCCTCCGGCAGGAAGGCAATTAAACAGCAAATCCACCCCCCTGCCGTAGTTGCACAATTTCCTCCGCTGCCAAAACTCCCTGGGCGGCGGGGGCGGATCGCGCCCGGAGCCGCCGGGCCGGGGCCGGGGCCGGGGCCGGGTGAGCGCCGGGGCCGCCGCTCCCCGCCGGGCTCCGCCGCCGCCCCGGCGCCCCGGGGACAGCGGGGGACGGGGGGGAGAGCGGGGGACGGGGGGGACAGCGGGGACAGAGGGATCAGCGGAGCCGTCTCGCCCGGAGGCCGCGGGCACGGCCGGGAGCAGCCCCGGGGCAGCGCTGTCGCCCGCGGGGAGCCGCCAGCAGCCCCGGAGCCTGTGTCTGTCCGTGTGCGTGTCCGTGTGTCCGAGCGCGGCTGGCGGGGTCGGTGCCGGGCAGCAGCAGCAGCTCCTCCTCATCCTCCTCATCCTCCCTCCCCTGGCTGTCCCCAGATCTGCTCCGGGCGCGGCAGGAGGCGGCGGCGGCGGCGGCGCGGACCCCGGGCGCGATGGAAGCGCACATCCCCTCGGCCAGCAACTCCTCCAGCCAGCGCAGGAAGCAGGGCCTGCCGCAGCACAGGGACAGCCACTTCCCCGACAGGTACCGAGCCCGCACGGCCCCGGGGCGGGGATGCCGGGGCGCCCTCGGCCCGGGCTGGAGGGGTGGTGCGGGAAGGGGGGAATCAGCGGGTGCGGCGCTGGGGTGGGCTGGACACGGGGACCCGCGGGAGTCACGGTGCCTGGGAGCGTTCAGAAAGCGTGGATGTGGCACTGGGGACGCGGTTTGGCGGTGACGCCGCGGTGAAGGCCGGAGTTGGTGATTTCAGAGGGCTTTTCCGACCTTTAGGGTTGTGTGATTCCATGGCAGAGGGCAGCAGCGCCCGGCCAAGGTGTGACCGCCTCCTCTGGGGGTTGTGCAGGTGCGAGGGTTTTTGTATGGAAAGGGGGAAATCTGTGCCTGTGCACATCTGCATCCACATCCAGGGGAGGCACTGCCAGGCTGGAGTGATCCCAAACCTGTGCTGGAGGTGCCACTCTCACCTGTTCTTGGGCACAGAGCAAGTGAAGGTGTTGAAGTTCTCATTTCGTAGCATCCCCAGACAAGGAGAGAGGAGAAATGCTGAGGTGGAACAGAAAGGGAAGAAGTTTTCTTTGTTAAGGAAAAGAGCCTCAGCTTGCCTCTCCCGCTGCTGGGAGTGCTGGAAAGCTGATATCCCCCCACCCCCAGGAAACTCGAGCTCATTTATCTTGCTCTGTGCCACGAGCCATTCCCTCTGCAATCAAGAACTTCAGAGGGAAATTAAATTAAAGCTGCACGCGTTCCTGACAGGGATGGCGGGGCCAGGAGGGGGCTGTGGGGGTGCAAAGGCTTCGGCTGTCACGGGATGAGCGCTGAAAGGCTCTGGAATTCACACTTTCCTTGGCTTTTGTGTCGGGCTCGGGGCAGAGCGGGCTGCACCGTGTCAGCTCTGCAGCGTCTGGATGTGCTGAGTTCCAGGGTTTCCCCCCCGTTTGGAGCCTTGGAGATCCCGTCTGGTTTTCCTCCTCTCCCGGCAGCGCTGTGGAGGGGCCGGGCGGCCCTGGCAGCGTCTCTCCCACAGTGTACTTTGGCTAACCCAGCCCATAAATCCCGGCCCCTGAGCGGACCTGCGAGGAATGCGGGGATGGAGGAGCCTCAGGAGCGTTTCCCCAGCGCTGTGCGGGCTGGACAGGGGCCAGGCCACATCCACGGCCGGGTGGAGGCTGCTCCGCTCGCAGCAGGGGCGGGATGGGAGCCGAACATCCACATCCAGCCCAGAGGAGTTTGTTTGCCTCTGGCAGGCAGGTGTGGGGGCAGGAGGTGTTCCACAGGTTGGGAAGAGGGAAGGGGACAGGGACTGAAGGCCGGGAGGTGGCTCTTGGACCAACCACTGCTTTTCCTGCCGGGTCAGGTCTCCAAATAACCCCAGGAATAGTTGGATTATCAGGAGAGGGAGATCCTGGCGAGGGAGGAACACGTCCTTGACGTGAGAGAAATCCCTGTGGGAGCTTGGGCCGGGTGTCCCCAGTGCCTCAGTTTCCCCTGTTGCAGGTGGCAGTGGCGCTCAGGTTGAAAGGACCTCTGTGTCCAGTGTTTGGGGAGGTTCAGCTGTAGGAGCAGCAGGATGGGGTGGTTGGAGGAGCAGGGGTTGGAATGAGGAACCCAAAGCAGTCTGGGATCAGCTCACGGGATGGTTATTTCTGGATATTGATGGCTGGAGCTGAGCTGTGCCAGCTGTTCCTCCAGCTGTTTTGGGGAATGCCAGGAGAAGCCGTGGCCCTGTTGCAGAGCAGTGAAGTTCTGATGGTGGCAATTCCTCCCTTGTGTTCCCTGTTAGCCTTGGGTTTGTCCTCGGGGTGGAGCAGGGCAGCCTCGTGCAGCTTCATCCTGGAGGAACAGACGTTCCCAAGGCTCCAGGAGGGCACTGGCAGCGGAGGAAGCTGCCTCACGTTCCCAGGTGGATTTCTGGTGTCTCCCAGGAGCAGGAGTCACAGCCAGGGTGCAGGGGTTGGGAAGTGTTCAGCTTCCCGTGCCCAGGTCAGCTCTGAGCTCTGAGAGCAGGAATGGTCAGCGACTTGAGCCCTCAGTCTGGCAAAGCCGCACTGCTGACCGGACCCAGTCTGATCTGTCAGGGCAGTGCTGGTGTTTCTGCAAAGGCACGGGCCGTGCCTGGCAATGGGAGCCGTGCCTGCAGTTCTCCCAGGTGTGAGGGGGCTCAGCTGACCCTTGGGAAGCTGGCTGTGCTCAGATACTTGTCATGAATTAATTATTCATTACATTTTGCTGGTCAGAAACAGGCTGGGAGGTTTGGCTTTGTGGGGATGAGGCACACAAACACAGGGGTAGGGGTTTTCCTGGGCCAGGGTCCTGGTAGCGCCATAGGGGTCCCTTCGCCTCTTTGCTCCCTTCTCCATCTCTTGGAGGAAGTTCAGTGAAACTGAGGCATCTTGCCAAAAGCAGCCTCCAGCCACAGTCTGGAGAATCCCTTTGGTTTCATGGCTTTGGCTGGATCCCTTGGAGATGGATTCAGCCGGGATGCCGGAGTGCCAGGGCCCGGTGCTGTGTTTGGGAAGATGAGTTCAGGGTTATAAAAAGACTTGGAAGAGGAGAGGGTGCAGCTGAAAGGTGCCACTGTAACTACTCCAGCCTGGAGCTCTTCCCATCTCCAGACTGCTGCCTCCTGCAGAGCTGGCAGGTGGCTGTACCCTGCAGAGCTGCTTGGATCCTGCTCCTTGGCTGCAGTCTCCAGGATTTGTTGGCACTGTTCTGCTGGGGTCCTTCAGCCTGGCTGCTCTTCCCGAGGCGCTCATCCCTGCTTCCCTGTGCAGAGCCTGGGGAAGATTTCCTCTCGAGGGAAGATCTTTGGTGCAGAAGGGGCTGGGGAGGAGCTGGGGCAGGGCTGGGTCAGCTGCTGCACGCTGTGGTCAGTGGGGTGAAGCTCCTTGGTTGGGTTTGATGCCTCAGTTTTGTGCTGGGAGTTGTTTTTTGTGCCTGCAGGGTGAGGTGTGGGGTCTGGGGGAGGCAGAGCCAGGGCAGGAGCTGAGGCAGGTGTTGGTGCAGGCACCCAGGGCTCTGTGCCGCCTGAGCAGGCCCTGGGGGCACAGTTCATCCGCCAGGATCAGGGCAGGCAGCGGCAATGCCAAGGAATGCTGCCAGCCCGAGGTGCCTTCAGCACCCTGTCCCGGGGTCCTGGGAAGCTCAGCCCCTCCGAGGAGCGAGCTGGGGGTGGGAGAGGCACCCTCTGCCTCCCCTGCAGGAGCTGACAGACTCCGTGTGCCAGCCAGAGGCTTCCTCCGAGCAGGGATGTGCCCAAAATACCCAGCCTGCATTTTTGGATTCCCTTCTTCCCATCTGCTGTTGCTACGGTTTGTTCTTCTTCATTCCTCCCCCTGCTTTGGGGAGGTTCTGCTTCTCCCTGCCCTCTCCGTGCCCATCCCCTGCCCACCCCGTGCCCATATCTCTTCTGCTCTTGCCCAGCCCCGTGACCCCTCTCCTCTCTGAAGGCTCTGATTTTCTGATTTTTGCCCTGGCAGGATCCCTCCCTGGTTCCCATCTGGCCGAATGTTCTGCAGAGCAAAGGCCAAAGAGCTTGACCTGCTTCTACCAGTCTGGTTTCAGCAGCAGTTTGGGTTTTGAGGGGGCAGCGCAAGGCAGCCCCTCGCTGCTGCCCTGGCAGGGCAGTGCCAGCGCGTGTTCTTTTCCAGCCTGGAAATCCCAAACCCCATTTTTAGCAAGGCCTTTGATTTTGTTTGTTCTCCCTCGTTGGCAGCGTCGGGGGATGGCAGAGCAGCGAGCAGCTCTGTGCTCCTGCCTGTTACCTCGGGTTTAAAGTGTCTCTCCCTATCAAATGCAGAGCAGAAGAAAGCAGAGCTTTCATGCATTCTTTTCCACCACTGCCCCCCCTTCCCTCTTCTTCCATCCGTTCTAAATTTATTTCCATGCCTTGCCGGTTTCAATCTGCATTTCCTGACCCTCTCACATCTCCAGTCACAGCCTGTGCTCCGAGCCTTCCCCGGGAGCTTGGATGGAGCCGGGGGGGAGCTCTGCTCCGGCCTTGGGAGGATATGATGGGGTTAAAGTGAAAGGCTGGGTTTTAACAGTATAATGTGTAACCCCATAATGACTTTAAATATCGATTATTTGAAGGCCATTAGTGCTTATTGTTAAAGAAAAGTCGATACATTTTAAGCCTTGTGAAGCATTTGTCTCCTGTTAAAGGACATATCAAATTTAGCAGCGTGCGGTGCAAATCCCCTAATTCCCTGCTCACAAGCCTCCAGCTGGCATTTTAGGTAGGGAAAGGAAAAGGGGGCAGGGGGGGGAATGTGCAGCAGCACAGAATTGCTCTCTGCAAGGTAAGGACAAGGCTCATCAGATATAATTGCCGGGGGCTGAATTCCCCTCCTCAGAGCAGGGCGCTGTAACTCTGCCCCTGAGCCCGGCGGAAGAGGAGGAAGGGATTTCATGGGGGATTGGAGGCTGGCACGATGCACCTGGGCGAGGATGCGGGGATCAGGGTTTGGTGCACACGCCGGCCCTTGCTGGGGTCTCGGGGGCTTTTTACCCTGGGGTTGCCACTTCTTTTCCCAGCTCTGTGCCAGGGCACGGCCCGGTGCTGCTGCCTGCCTGCTGTGCCAGCTCCGCGTGCCCAGGACGGGCAGAGGGCTGGCAGGGAGCAGGGCAGGCCGCAGCAGGTTCTGTGCCCGGCAGCGTGGCTCTGTGGGGTCTGTCCCTCAGCCGAGGGGCTGTGCTGGGGCAGGAGCTGGGCAGCACCAGGCTCCCCGCAGGGAGGAAATTCCCCTCTCCCCCAAATATTTCTGAGCACAGCTGCCTGCTTGCCGAGGCCTCTGCTGCTGGCGCTGCGCTGAGCAGGGGAGGTGCCGTGGCCCCCCGTGTTTGGCCATCTGCAGCCTTTTTTTGGCTGTTTTGGCCATCTGGCCTCCCTGCTCCGACCCCAGGGCTGTGACAGTGCCAGCCGAGGGACCTTGCGCTGCTCCTGCTCCCCTGGCGCCACCAGCAGCCTTGTGTGGGTGTTTGGGGAGCCCCAGGGCCGCCGAGGGCTCTCTGTGTGCTGTGTGCCAGGCGGGCACGGCGACAGCGTGTGTCAGTGCATGTCCCTGGGTTTCCTAAACCTTCAGGCTCATCCCCAGCATCTGTTGGAGTGTGTGGGACTGATGTGTGCCCTCCTGCCCCTCTTCCAGCCACCTCTGGCTGCTTTCCAGGCTGCTGTGCTCATGGGATCAGGTCCAGGAGCGGTGGCTTTGTCCTTAGCTCCATCCCCTTCCGCAGCCGGGCACCCCGCCCTGGCCAGCCCAAGGGAGGCCCAGGAAGGCCGGGGAGCTCTGAGGGAACGAGCTGCAGAGTGTGGAGCAGATGCGAATTCCTCAGGGATCAAAGTCACGCCCCGTAGCACAACATGAAAGCGTAAAACCAGCCCGGGGTGAGCGCCGGGCTGCACCGGAGGGAGAGAGAACCTTTAATTCCCCGCGCCCAGCCCTGATCCCCATCCCACACCGCTTCCAGGGCACAGGCCGGTGTAAATCACGGAGCTCCTTTGTTTCTGAGCTGCCCACGGGCACCCCGGATCTGCCGCAGGATCCCCTTCCCCGCTCATCCCCAGGGCGGGGAGCAGCGCCCGGCCACGCCACGGTTAACAGCGACTTGATTTCCTAAATTGCTTCTTATAAAACGACCGGCACGTCTGCCAGGCTCGTCTCCCCGTGATTACAGCTAATTACGATCGAGCGGACACCTCGGAGCCCCCGTCACGCCGCTTTAATTGTCCCTTATTCATCCGCGGGGCCGGCGCGGGTGGCGGCGGCACTTGGCAGCCCGGCGACCGCGGCCCCGGCTAATTGCGAGGCCTCGGGGATTAGGGCAGGTGATTACACACTTCACGCTGTAATTACATAAGCATCGCTTGGCTGCTGCCCCGGCTCGGAGCCGAAGGTCGAGCGCGGCGTTACCTGAGATTAATTGGAGCTGCCAGCGGCGCACGGGCGGCATTAACATTTCAACAGCCCCCGATCGATCCGCGCCGCGCCTCCAGACACCGCCGGCTCCGCAATTAGTTTAGAGGAGAGCCAGGGCAGCCGGGGAGGAGGGGAAGGAGAGCCCGGAGACGGCCAGGGCAGACGGGCGGGCACGGCGTGCGGGAAGGGAGGAGCGCTGGAGGGGAGCGCAGCCCGGGCGGGCTTGTGTAGGGGCTGCACGGAGCGGGGATAGAGCTGCGCTGGGAAGGGCTCTCCTCACCCACTTCGGGCTCGGGAGTTCTTGTCTGGCTTTCCATGGGCTGATCCATTTCCATGGGCTGATCCATTTCCATGTGCTGATCCATTTCCATGAGCTGATCCATGCCCATGAGCTGATCCACGGGTGCCCAGGGTGCTCCCGTTGTTACCCCCCGCTGCAGCGCCTCTGCATACGCTGCGTTTGTTGCAAGTCCACTGGCACCTCTTGCCTCCCTCTCCCTTGCCCTCCAGCCTCTCCTGGAGCAGATTTTTCCAGGGAGATACTGCAAAATGAAAATAAACGGCCCCACACTCGGCTCTGCCTCTGGATGCCCTGCTGAAGGTAATAATGTTGTAAGTGGCCATCAAAAGGAATTAAGAGATGTGCAGCCGGAAAGCAGATTTGCTTGCAGGCTCTCAGGGCAGATCTGACTAATGGAAGAGACCTTGGCTCTTATTCCCTTCCTGATTGTTTTTTTTTCCTTTCCCTGCCTTCCCTCTTGCTGCAAGTGCTCCCTGCCTCTTCTCCAGGCACTGTCCCCTTCCCACCCACCCCTTCTCCAGCAGGATTCCTTCCCGCTGATCCCACTGCCCTTCCGGCTCACATCCGTCTCCTGTCTGTATTTTCCTCTGCCTGACTTCCAGTTTTCCTCTCCACAATTAAAGCTCATCCATCAGCCCAGATAGGATGGGGTTTCTTTTGCAAGGCGAGCCAGAGATGCCTTCAGATCTTCCCAAACTCTGCAGCCCCTCAGACACTGGGTTCCTCCTCAGGTAGTTGAGGCAGAAACCCAAATGTGACGAGGGAGGGGCAGCTGGAGCATCTTCAGCCCTCCCCTTTAACCTGCCACGGGCACGGAATTCCCTTTGGACAGTCTGGCTGAAAGGCCACAGGAGCAAAGTGGGAAATGTGTGGGGCCTGTGGGGTCCTGGCTGCTTTTGGTTCTGCTGCTTTTGGTTTTTCCTCTCCATTTTAGAAGCTCCGCATGAGGCTGGAGAGGCAGGGAGCAGCTCATCTGCAGCCAAGATGTTCTTCCTGAGCTGGGAGCCTGCAGGTTCTCAGCACGGCTTTGTTTTCTGATCCCTGCAGGGAGATCTCCCACCCACCGCCTCTGCTGTCGCCCCAGAACGCTCCCCACATCGCCCTGGGGCCCCACTTGAGACCTCCCTTCCTCGGGGTGCCTTCGGCGCTGTGCCAGACGCCAGGTGAGCGCTCGGGTGACGTTTGTGACAGCCTGTGACAGTCTGCACCGCAGCCAGACAGCCCACACGCGTTTTCTGTGCCTCCCCACGACCGCTTCCCCCGATTCTGTGGGGACAGGAGCAGATTCCTTGGACTCTTCCTGGAATCCCCTCCTGCCTCCCCAGTGCTGTGTTCTGGGAGCCGTGGCAGTGAGGGATGGCTGTGCTCTGAGCACAGAGCAGGGGTGGCTGTGCTCTGAGCAGAGAGCAGGGATGGCTGTGCTCTGAGCACACAGAGCAGGGATGGCTGTGCTCTGAGCAGAGAGCAGGGATGGCTGTGCTCTGAGCAGAGAGCAGGGATGGCTGTGCTCTGAGCACACAGAGCAGGGATGGCTGTGCTCTGAGCAGAGAGCAGGGATGGCTGTGCTCTGAGCACGGAGCAGGGATGGCTGTGCTCTGAGCACAGAGCAGGGATGGCTGTGCTCTGAGCACACAGAGCAGGGATGGCTGTGCTCTGAGCACGGAGCAGGGATGGCTGTGCTCTGAGCACACAGAGCAGGGATGGCTGTGCTCTGAGCACACAGAGCAGGGATGGCTGTGCTCTGAGCAGAGAGCAGGGATGGCTGTGCTCTGAGCAGAGAGCAGGGATGGCTGTGCTCTGAGCACAGAGCAGGGATGGCTGTGCTCTGAGCACAGAGCTGGGATGGCTGTGCTCTGAGCACACAGAGCAGGGATGGCTGTGCTCTGAGCACAGAGCAGGGATGGCTGTGCTCTGAGCAGAGAGCAGGGATGGCTGTGCTCTGAGCACACAGAGCAGGGATGGCTGTGCTCTGAGCACACAGAGCAGGGATGGCTGTGCTCTGAGCACAGAGCAGGGGTGGCTGTGCTCTGAGCAGAGAGCAGGGATGGCTGTGCTCTGAGCAGAGAGCAGGGATGGCTGTGCTCTGAGCACACAGAGCAGGGATGGCTGTGCTCTGAGCACAGAGCAGGGATGGCTGTGCTCTGAGCACACAGAGCAGGGATGGCTGTGCTCTGAGCAGAGAGCAGGGATGGCTGTGCTCTGAGCACAGAGCAGGGATGGCTGTGCTCTGAGCACGGAGCAGGGATGGCTGTGCTCTGGAACACAGAGCAGGGATGGCTGTGCTCTGAGCAGAGAGCAGGGATGGCTGTGCTCTGAACACAGAGCAGGGATGGCTGTGCTCTGAGCACGGAGCAGGGATGGCTGTGCTCTGAGCACGGAGCAGGGATGGCTGTGCTCTGAGCACGGAGCAGGGATGGCTGTGCTCTGGAGCAGAGAGCAGGGATGGCTGTGCTCTGAACACAGAGCAGGGATGGCTGTGCTCTGAGCACAGAGCAGGGGTGGCTGTGCTCTGGAGCAGAGAGCAGGGATGGCTGTGCTCTGAACACACAGAGCAGGGATGGCTGTGCTCTGAGCACAGAGCAGGGATGGCTGTGCTCTGAGCACACGGAGCAGGGATGGCTGTGCTCTGAGCACGGAGCAGGGATGGCTGTGCTCTGAGCACAGAGCAGGGATGGCTGTGCTCTGAGCACGGAGCAGGGATGGCTGTGCTCTGAGCACGGAGCAGGGATGGCTGTGCTCTGAGCACGGAGCAGGGATGGCTGTGCTCTGAGCAGAGAGCAGGGATGGCTGTGCTCTGAGCAGAGAGCAGGGATGGCTGTGCTCTGAGCAGAGAGCAGGGATGGCTGTGCTCTGAGCAGAGAGCAGGGATGGCTGTGCTCTGGAACACAGAGCAGGGATGGCTGTGCTCTGGAAACACAGAGCAGGGATGGCTGTGCTCTGAGCAGAGAGCAGGGATGGCTGTGCTCTGAGCACACAGAGCAGGGATGGCTGTGCTCTGAGCACACAGAGCAGGGATGGCTGTGCTCTGGAACACAGAGCAGGGATGGCTGTGCTCTGAGCAGAGAGCAGGGATGGCTGTGCTCTGAACACAGAGCAGGGATGGCTGTGCTCTGAGCACACGGAGCAGGGATGGCTGTGCTCTGAGCACAGAGCAGGGATGGCTGTGCTCTGAGCACACAGAGCAGGGATGGCTGTACTCTGAGCACGGAGCAGGGATGGCTGTGCTCTGAGCACGGAGCAGGGATGGCTGTGCTCTGAGCACGGAGCAGGGATGGCTGTGCTCTGAGCACGGAGCAGGGATGGCTGTGCTCTGAGCAGAGAGCAGGGATGGCTGTGCTCTGAGCAGAGAGCAGGGATGGCTGTGCTCTGAGCAGAGAGCAGGGATGGCTGTGCTCTGAGCAGAGAGCAGGGATGGCTGTGCTCTGAGCAGAGAGCAGGGATGGCTGTGCTCTGAGCACGGAGCAGGGATGGCTGTGCTCTGAGCACAGAGCAGGGATGGCTGTGCTCTGAGCAGAGAGCAGGGATGGCTGTGCTCTGAGCACAGAGCAGGGGTGGCTGTGCTCTGGAACACAGAGCAGGGATGGCTGTGCTCTGAGCACAGAGCAGGGATGGCTGTGCTCTGAGCACGGAGCAGGGATGGCTGTGCTCTGAGCAGAGAGCAGGGATGGCTGTGCTCTGAGCACAGAGCAGGGATGGCTGTGCTCTGGAACACAGAGCAGGGATGGCTGTGCTCTGGAACACAGAGCAGGGATGGCTGTGCTCTGAGCACACAGAGCAGGGATGGCTGTGCTCTGAGCACGGAGCAGGGATGGCTGTGCTCTGAGCAGAGAGCAGGGATGGCTGTGCTCTGAGCACAGAGCAGGGATGGCTGTGCTCTGAGCAGAGAGCAGGGATGGCTGTGCTCTGAGCACAGAGCAGGGATGGCTGTGCTCTGAGCAGAGAGCAGGGATGGCTGTGCTCTGAGCACACAGAGCAGGGATGGCTGTGCTCTGGAGCACAGAGCAGGGATGGCTGTGCTCTGAGCACACAGAGCAGGGATGGCTGTGCTCTGAGCACGGAGCAGGGATGGCTGTGCTCTGAGCACAGAGCAGGGATGGCTGTGCTCTGAGCAGAGAGCAGGGATGGCTGTGCTCTGAGCAGAGAGCAGGGATGGCTGTGCTCTGAGCACGGAGCAGGGATGGCTGTGCTCTGAGCAGAGAGCAGGGATGGCTGTGCTCTGAGCACAGAGCAGGGGTGGCTGTGCTCTGAGCACACAGAGCAGGGATGGCTGTGCTCTGAGCACGGAGCAGGGATGGCTGTGCTCTGAGCACACAGAGCAGGGATGGCTGTGCTCTGAGCAGAGAGCAGGGATGGCTGTGCTCTGAGCACAGAGCAGGGATGGCTGTGCTCTGAGCACAGAGCAGGGATGGCTGTGCTCTGAGCACAGAGGCAGCTCTCAGGTGCCCTTTTCCCCTCTGGAACCTGGCCCTGAGGCGGCCGAGGGTCAGTGCTGGGGTGAGTGACCCGCAGCACTCTCCCTGCCCAGGTTACGGGTTCCTGCAGCCGGCGCAGGCTGAGATGTTCGCACGGCAGCAGGAGATGCTACGGAAACAAAACCTGGCCAGGTAAGAGCGGGAAGGGCTGAGGCGGGCACGGGTGGCACAGGAGGAGGTGCGGGAGGGCACGGCGGGTGCGGGGCTGACCTGGCTCCCGCACGGCCAGCGGGGAGCACGTTCCTCCAAACCTCCCCCCACCCACCGAAACCCCCTCTCCCCGCGCAGGCTGGAGATGTCTGCCGAGCTCATCCGGCAGAAGGAGCTGGAGAACCTGCACCGGCAGAGGCTGCTGGCCGGAGACCCTCTGAGCCTGCACCCGGGGCTGCCCCCGGACCACCCCGCGCTGCGCAGCGTGCACGACGTCCCCGAGGGCCACGCGCTGCGCGACGAGCTGTCCCGGCGCAACGCCATGCTGGTGCTGCGGCACAACAACGCCCCGCTGCTGTCCCTCACCCCCGGCGGCCCCGGAGCCGCCACCCCGCCCAAGGAGCAGCCCCGGCGGGCCGGGGGAGGCCGCAAATCCTCGCAGCCCCGCGCGGAGCCGCAGGGCCCCGGGGAGGCGCGGGAGCCGCGCGCCAGGGACGGCGCCCAGGACTGTAACGACGAGGAGATGAAGGACTCGGAGAGCGACGCCGAGGCCGGCGAGGACAAGGCCGAGGGGCCCAAGGCCGAGGGCGGCTCGGGAGCGGAGCCGAAGGAGTGCAAGGACGGCGCGGGCAAGGCGTGCGAGGGGGCCAAGGAGGCGGGCGAGGCGCCCAGCGTCCCCTGCAGCTCCTCGAGCGCGGAGTCCCCCAGCCACCTGCTCGGGCCCGGCATCGGCAAGGCCGAGGTGAAATACCTCCCGCCGGCCTCCCTGCCCGCGCCGCAGCCGCTGCCCTTCGGATTCCCCTACACCGTGAGCCCCTACTTCCATGCAGGTGAGCGGCCGGGGAGGGGCAGGGACGCCTTTGGCTGTGCTGGAGAAGGGATCTTCCCCCTGCCCGGTGCTCGGTGTGGTTCCTTGCTCAGCTTCTCTCCCTTTCGAGAGGGAGAATTTCTCCCCGGAAGGGGTGGTCAGGCGTTGGAAGGTGGTGTCACCATCCCTGGAGGTGTCCAGGGAAGGAGGGACGTGGCGCTCGGTGCTCTGGTGGCAAGGTGGGCATTGGTCAGAGGTGGGACTCGATGACCTTGGAGGGCTTTTCCAGGCTAGGTCCCTGTTCCAGGGCAGCTGGGCTCTGTGCCCGGCCCCTGGTGCACTCCTGGGTGCCACGGGCAGTGGGACAGACCCGTAGGGAGGTCACTGCCAGCTCTGTTCTCACCGCGGGAGCAGCGGGTGGCACCAAGGGGCTCTCAAACCCAGGGAACCCCGCCAAGAGCCCAGATCTGCCCCAGCTAATTACCTGGCAGAGCAATTAGCAGGAGGCACACGAGGAGGGAGAAGGGGGGGGCTGTGCCGTGCTGCTCTCCACGCCAGGAGCTGCCTGTGAGCTCGGCTGCCCATCCCTCATTAGAGCTGCCTCCCAGGC